>BQNB010179473.1:0-12769 GCA_026074375.1 Tanacetum coccineum | reverse complement strand
TAACGAATTCACTTAGCGGGTAGAGAATTGCCTGGAGAGTTAGGTAAAAAAAATTATCACCGCTGCTATGCGCGGGTATCCAACTAGTAAGTCTATATGGGTACAAGTTATCGTCTGAAATTTACCTCTACCAACTTGGTGTACGTGTGTTACTAGTTTTTTTTTCCCGTAGCATTATTAACTATACGAGAAGTTACAGGTTCTAATTCAGCTGTCATGTGTCTATTTTTTACGGTTTTGTCGGATTTACCTTTTCTATAATAGCTGAAACTAGCTAGCAGTATGATGACGGTTTGTGAGCGAATCAACCTTATATCGTGATAATGTTTATGACACTTTGGATTATTGGTTAAATGAAATTGAAGTCAGCGTGTTAATAAAACCTGAATTAGATTTTGGAAGAAGTAGACGGGTTCATGCATGATGCAATGCAATTAGCAGTTGTAATTGACTAACATGATTTTAATAAAAAATTACTATAAGTTGTTTTATATTATCGACTTTGTTTTCAATAAACACGTGTGCAATTACTCTTTTGTCATGTCTTCAACAAACGATAATGAAAAAGTGTGATACACTTTAATAAACCTTTAAAGGTTTTTACGTTTAATATATAACAATATTTATAAAAAAATTACGAACAAATACTGAAACCCCAATGGACAAAAGCGAGCCCATACATTGGCTAAGGCCTTATTCTCAAAAACCGCTCAAGTCGCAATCTGAGCAGACGAATTCAACGAATTTCATCAGGCTAAAGTAGAAAACAAAACATTAAAACTATAACTTGACGAAGACATCCGACCGCATGCAGAAGGAAATCTTCAAACAACGGCAACAAAAGCAAAAGAAAGCAGTAGCGAAAGCGAAAGTGGTTGTTGGTGATAGCAGCGGTATCTTTTACCATATTTTGTGTCTTCTTTTTCTTTTTGTTGATGAACTTTTGCAAGGATCGAGCATTGCGTCCTCTTCTTTTTTAGTGTTAATCATAATTAGGCTAAACTAATAGATTGGACTACAACTTCAAGCCCACTTAGTAGTTTAGTGAAATTTCGTCCTTGTGGTTTTGCCAAATTGCACGTTTCATTCGTATAGTTCGAAAAATGCTGACAACCTCTTTGTGGTGAAACTTTGGGTCCGATTTAATCATTGACCAAATTAAAATGTCTAAACTGCCGTTGTAAACAAAAATTCAAAATCATTTGAAAACTCTTTTTATAGATTTTTAACAAAAAGACCAAAAAATGTATGATCTTTTCCATCCTATTTTCTTACACCCATATACATGAACGTAACAAAACCATGATATTTAACTATATCTACATCAAAGACACTTTTACACAAAGACTTGTACTAGGCCTTCCACAAACACATGTACCAAACCTTCCTCTTTGAAACCTCTCTTGATATTTTTAAAACATAATATTTTTTCTCTTGAGTTTTCTCTTTTCAATATAACATACCTACACAAGCAAAATCAAACCCAAATCCAACCACAAATGAACTCAAAGCAAAAACTTTTGTTCACATAGACTTGTAGATCTAGGATTTTGTTGTAAATCTAAGCTTTTGGATGTCTGTGTTGGCGAATTTGGAGGTAATTTAGGCGTCAATGTGGATGTGGTCGGGTGAGGTGATGGCGGGGCGTCTACTACTTGTTGAAGTTTCTCTTTATTACAAGAAATAGAATCACTAGACACAAGACGACGTAACACTTCACTTCCTGGATGTCCAAGTCGTTGATGCCACGTATACTGACTGGTAAGAAAAGCATGAGGTATAGTGGAGGGCTTCGTAACAGGATAGAGCTCACCCGTGCTATCACATCGGAGGAGCACCCGTCGAGTTATGAAGTCCTTCACAGAAAAACCAAAAGGGTCAAACTCAACCGTACAAGAATTATCACGGACAAACTGACGAACGGAAATCAAGTTTTTGACAATATTGGGAGTGATTAAGACATTATTTAAACGAAGTGGACGAAAAGGGGTAGACAAAACACTATGGCCAGAGTTAGTAACGGGAATAAAACGCCCGTCACCAACTGCAACAGACGGGTAAATGCACATATTAAGAATATCACTAAGACAATGTACAGAATCATTAAGATGAGAACTCGCACCTGTATCCATGTTCCAATTGCCGGAGGCCGGTTCTTGAAGAGTAGTGGTATTAAATGCATTCGGCAAAAGTGTAGCTTGACCCGAACCTTGTGAACCGGACGCAAACAGCTGACTCGGATGAAAAGGCATACTAGGTGACTGTCCCAAGTGAACCGAACCAGGGAAAGAACCCCCTTGCTGCTGTTGAACCCCTGTCGTAAACTGAATTGGCGGCTGTGAAGTTCCAGGTACAAGGTGAACCCCCTGCGGTGGACCAGAAAGCGTCTGAACCCCCTGCTGTGGATAATGGACCCCCTGCTGTGGTGACCCCGTCGGATACTGAACCCCCTGTGGGAATAACCCAGCCATTCCCATATTGGACACCCCAAAAGAACCAGGCAATAACTGTGGACTTACATAAGTGGGCTGCGCAGATAATTGGGCCGAAACACTTTGAAACCCAGGAGGGACAGAAACCGTATAAGCGACTGGAGGAGAGGGGGTGGAAATATTAGGAGCATTTAACCCAAACTTAGCCAACAGGGATTGCAACATATCCAAATCCGAGCGTGTCACACCCGGCACACTTGAAGCCGAACCCGAGGTACGAGGGAGCAAAGTAGACTTGCCGTGAACACCATTGTGAAGATACTTACAAGCATCACCAAACCGACAAGAACCCTTAGCAAAACTCCAACACGGGTTGTTTACTTTTTCCAAAGAAGGACCACGCCGAGCACTAGTGTTGGATTTAGCCAATAAAACCATGGGAGAAGCGGAGGTAGCATCAACAAGAGGGTTTTGAACCCTAGACTTTAGGCGCATCTCATGAGTAGTCAACAAGGATCTAACCGTTTTGAGATCGGGAAAGGGTTCCCGACTAACAATAACGGTAGAGATCGTTTCATAGGTGGAAGGTAAACCCTCAAGCGCGAAAGTAACAACATCATCATTGCTAAGAGGGGAACCAAGACCATTAAGAACCGAAACAATAGATTCTATCTTTTGAAAATACCCGTCAATAGATAAATCCCCAAGCTTCAAGTTGCGTAGTTCGGCTTTCAAAGCCATAGCACGCGGGCGCTTGTTGTCTTGAAAAATAGCCTCAATATATGTCCATGCATCCTTGGCAGTGGTAGGGTTAAGATCAACCAAACGTTTCCTTAGTGATGGAGCAAGTGTGGAGAATATCCAAGACCTAATGATGAAATCAATCTTGGTCCATTCCGCATCCTTAGGTGGTGGATCCGTAGGAGTCGTAGTGGATGAAGAGGCAACCGGATCAACAAGATGATCCAAAATCCCATAACCATGACATAGATGGGAAAAGTAATACACCCACGAGGAATAATTCATCGCATCGACATCAAGTTTTTCGGGAACAAAAGTGGTTAAATGATTCATAGCCATGAGTTTATCCGATAAGGTAAGTGCCGGTGTGGGGGGTGGGTTGTCGTTTGTCATGTTTGATCGTCGAACAGTGGGTAGTATGTAGGTTCTGTAGTTTTTAGGGTTTGTAGATTTTAGGGCTCAAAGTAGTTAGGGTTTGTAAAAAAAAAGAAACAGTGGAAACAGTAGCAAGTGTGTGGGGTTTGCGTGGGAGAAACCAAAACAAAACACCGACTGAAACTGCAATCGGTAAAACAGTGGCTAAACTTAGCCAAGAAACGTCGACTAAACTTAGTCGAGAAACGGGAAACCACCGAGAAACAATCGGTAAAACAGAAACTGTGATTGAAAAGGTTACAAACAAGCGGAAGCGAGTTGTTTTAGGATCTGAGAAACCCTCGTGATACCATGTAGGATGATACAATGTTCTGTGTATATTGATTATGAAACCATACAAAGTGTCAAGTATAAATACAAGTAATACAAAGATAACCCTAAGCCCAACATGGGCTAAGCCTACAAACATAAGCCTGCTAACACTTATAGCTTATAATCGGTCTAGGCGAGATTAATTAGTGATTAATCGGATTGCCATTTTCGGCAAGTTTTGGGTATTTCCAGGAGTTTTATGTATTTCCAGCAAGATTTTCCTTAAAAACCAACTTATAATAGATATAAACAACTAACATGAGTAATTAAAACATGTTTACGGCGAGTTTTGTGTCTTTTTAGCAAGATTTGCAGGTCCCGGCAAGTTTGACCACCATTGACCGTCTTTGACCGTCGTTAACCATGGTTGACTGATTGTTTGACCGATCAATCGGCCACGAAAATGTTGGTGGCCCAATAGCGCCTAGGCGATGATTAATCAGCCTTGTAGGGCTTTTTTTTGCTACATTGCTAAAAACTATAATTTTTTAGTAAGCGTATATATGTGGTAATGTGGGTAAATGTATTTTTTTTTTTTTTTTTGCCCTTTGATCATAATGAAGAATTCGTCCAACCATAGGCAAGTTAGTGACAACCGTATGTGCAACCCAATCTCTATTTAACAATAGAAGTGTTGATGAACGGAATGGGAGGCTAAAGTTGGAAATTCGACTACTAGCAATCAAATTATTCCATTCGGTTTCTTTTTGTTCAATAAATCAGCATGTTCTTTAATCATCAACATTAATGGTGTTAAGAATTTAGCGTTAAGAAAATCGATAAAGTTATTCAAGGAAACCAAGTTAGTAAAGTTCTTATTTCTATAAGGAAGAAACAATTTTTGAATTGGAGGGGTTGTATTCTTCGGTTGGGTAAAATTCATGGCATTGAAAGTTCAAGGTGTTTTGATTTAAATATGTAAATCTCTACCTTTTCTTAAGAATGAAAAAGAATTGCAATGGTTCCATCCGGGAGCAAGCACATGTACCAATGGATGAGGTTAAGACTAAAGAAAACATATCGAAGATGGAGGATGCTAGTGAACAAGTTGAGATTGAAATCCAAGAACCTTAAGTTTTTTAGAAAAATGTTAACAAAATCTTAAAATTAGCATTAGAAACAACAAAGGAACTTGGTGTTTCTAAGACTTATAAAGAAAAGGTTATGGGTTCTAAAGGTGAAAATGAATAGAAGATCTGTGATAGACCTCGAGAGTTTAATATGGAGATTGATAAGAAGAAGACGGATACCGTTAAAGCTTTGAAGAATATTATAGTTTCTGACTATTCGTCAAACAATGTTATCTACCTCAAGAGAATAATGATGAATTTTGTTTTGAAAATAAGGAGATGATATAGGGTAGAAAACCCGAATATTTGGTTCATGTATTGACTTGTGTGGAAACGAACGAAGATTGAAATCGTTATTCAAAAGTTGGAAGTCTACCCACAAGCAAAAGTATTACACATGGAAATTCATGATCGAGTTATTTACAAGTGATGGAAATGCTAAGGACAATGACTGGCTAAAAGAAATGTGGAAGATCACGTGAAGCAACGAGGGTTTAAGAAGCGGCACAAGACCGGGAATCGAGTAATGCTTTACCCCACAAAGCCTTAGGGCGCCACCTCTAGGTGTTTTGCCCCTCAACTTTCCTATGCGACACTCCTTGGTGTTTTTCCTTTAACTTGGTGAAGCATCCAAACAACTCCTATAATTTGAGAGGGAAATGCGGCCTCCTCATTATTCTGGGGTGCCACACTTGAGTGTTTCGCAGGATTTCCTAGTTCTTTGTATTTGGTTATTTAGAAAACTTTAAGGATGTGCTTACGACTTTTTTTGAAATGTGTATTAGGTTTCATTTCCTTTAAACTTTATATCTCTATAAATATAAGACTTTTTTTACATTGTAAAAGTCTCAAATAACATGTCTATATGGAAGTATAACACTTATCAAGTAGTAAATAACACAAGTAATAACTTTTCAATCGTGTAATGCTTTACTGACTATAATCAAAGTATTACAATATGTGATGGATCGCATAAGTTAAATGACAATGTAAGATCACCCTTTGAACAAGTAAACTTGACAATGAATCAAGTTTACAAGCAAACTTATAGAGTCCCGCTGATAGGATCAGCTGAGTAAAGTGTAAGTTCAACAAAGGAGTAAATGAATATAATAATAACAACAATAAAAGCGATAACATTTACATCTTACAACATTCTCTATTTATAGTGATACAAGGTTATATCCTTAGTAGAGGCAGTTGGGACGTGTCAAGAATCCAATGGTGGAAGTACAACTGTATTTAATGCACGTCCATTCTTGGAAAAATCTCGCCCATACTTTATGAACAGTTCTACCAACTGTTCACAACTCTTACCAACTCGTACTTTAGTTCAGGCTTTAAGTCAAACACCACTTTGTACCATCATAATGCTTTATTGACTTATCCCACCTAAACTTCACTCAGAGAAGCGAAGTTTAGCTTGCTCTTCTTCAAAGGGTAATAAGATCATCAGGGTATTGCCACCCCTGACTCTTTTTAAACCATCAGCGTATTCCTTCTACATACCAGCTGATATCCATCCCAGCTGACGAGTATGTATTCAAGTAATCTTTAACTTTCTTGACAATGTCTTTGACTTGAATACGTCTGAGGTTACTCGTTAAGGCTTTGCACTCAGCGAGTCCTTCATTGCTCGCTGATGCTTTGCACTCAGCCAGTCTTCAATGCTCGTTGATGCTTTGCACTCAGCGAGTCTTCAATACTTGGCCTAATTTCTGTTTAAATCTAGGCAAGGATAATTAGGCTCTGAATTGGCACAAAAATCTCCCCCTATTTGAATATAAATTATGCTAAGTAAAAAATTATTGTAAGTGAGTACACAGCTTCTTCTTACACATAATTAACACAAAAAATTAACAAAATAACTTCATTCATTACCTTTCAGTTTTGGCCTAGATTATCTAAGTTATCTTATACAATCTTTCTAGCTTCTACAATGTCATATCTGGCCTCTATTACATAAATCATCTTGCGATACATTTCATCAACATACTTTGAATCTACTTTGATTGCATTCTGAATTCTAATCAGCTGAGGAGTAGTAGCCAGATGAAATTTATTTTCCCTCTGAAATACCAGATCAAAATTAATGTTGTAGAAAAATATCCCTGACTCAGGCTCACAGATGACCAGCCCCTCTGATGGCACAACCCCTAGAGGAGGAACTAAGTTCCTGTGCATCCTATCCATGACTATGTCTTCCTTCATAAAGACTTCCTTGATGAGTTCAGAGGCAGTTAATCCAAAAGTTGTTAGCTGAGGTGGTGGAGGGATGCCAAGTTTTCCAGCTTGTGTCTTCACCCACTAAAATTTAGCCTTCAGGTTCTTGAGTAGCAAATCATTTGACTTGCTTTTTACCTTAGAGGCCAGGGCATGCACTTCAAGCCATTCACTGAATCCCAGAATTTTCAATACAAACCTATCATACACTGTGAGATTTAATGATAGGTTGTCTCTAATAATCCTCATAGATTCCTTTTTGGTGGAGCTGTTAATCCTGTAACTTATCTTAGTGATAGGTAAGGGGTCAGCTCTAAAAGTGATACATTGGTTATATTAATCTAGCATCTTTGCCCTCTTGGCTTTTGATGCGGTCATCGTAGGACTTCAACACGAAGTTTTAAAACTCCCTAGGCAGAGTACCTAACCGTTGTAGTAGTAGTATAGGCAAGACTCAAGGGTTGTTATCGTTCTCTAGGGGAATAGGTTGGGAAGGCTTGATCACGGTCTAATAGAATTCTAAGGGTTGAGAGAAGATTATTTTTGTATTTTTATGTTTATAGGAAAGCAGGTAAATCATATGTTGAGAGGTTTGGTTTGGTTTTAGCAATTAAACTAAATAATAATCTAAGCTACTGGTGATAACAATATAATAAAAGATTATGTTAATTTAATCATGTATTACTCCCTAGATTCCTTCTCCTAGTGTTGTTGCTTTGTCACACTTGTGATGATCTATGTAACTATTTCCTAAGTCATGAACGAATTACACGAACCCGCCGTCTATTTAATATTCCGTTGAGGCAAAACACAAAGTAGGGTAGTATGAAGACTATTACCCGGCCCCCAAGAGTATATTAAATGCATGTGAAATATATTAAGAGTGGATCAACCATATTAAGGGGCAAGGTAGTATGAAGACTGTTACCCGATGGTATCCTTTCTACACAATCATGTTTTCCTAGATATATCAACAGCGATACAGACAAAAGCTGGTTTTCTAAGACCTAACATGCATATTTATCACAAGAAGCAACACCACTAAGATCTACATTCTAGGTTTCATACAATCATAAATGAATACAATAGAAGGTTTAGCCAAGCATGTTAAAGATAAAGCAAGAACAGATAAGAATCACACAACAAGACATATTGAATGATTAAGATAGTCTTACTTGATTAAAACATGAATTGAAGGAAGTACAATAGGGTTTAAGGCCCTAAAATTGTCCCTAACAGCTGCTAAACGAACTAGGGTTCGTCCCTTTCTTTTATTCTAAAGTTACACACTTGAAACCCTAAAAACGGATTTGTATATACAGATAAATCGCTGCGACGTCGTCGCGTTTTAATTGTGACGCCGTCATGAGTAGAATATTCTAGATTTGCTTGCGAGTCGGTGCGTGCTGACGCCGTCATGAAATGTTGTGACGCTGTCACTAAGTGGGTTGTGACAGCGTCGTGTAGAGTTGGTGACGCCGTCTCCAGCCGCTGTGAGCATAATCTTGAGAGATGTTGGTGTAGGTCTGTAGTCTTGTTCGTTTCTTCTCTAAATGAGCCCAAGTCACGTGTATTTCCTTCAAATGCCTTCCAAATGCTAAATACCTAGAAAGGAAAGATTAAGTACCTATTTTGGGCATAAATGCACGATTTAGAGGGTTAAACGACCCTGAAAAAGTGTATAAAATGACACCTCGTCAAATACCTCTACACTTAGGATTTGCTTGTCCTCAAGCAAATGGAGTTTTCTACCTAGACATTAACAATATGAGGGTCATTTAACCTACTCTTTAAAAGTATTTTACAACAAAACATTCTAGACCTCGTAATTAAAAGCACGAAAAGCATACACTAGCACCTCACATAAGTGTTTGAGATTCTCTCTTTCTCTCAGGTGTATAATGAATTATAACATAAGGGGGAAATGGAAAATCAACACTCATTACCTGTTATAGCATATAAATTACCATAGGCTTGGTAAAGGATCAAACCTCTACCGCTGGGCGCAAGCCTTATTCATTACTATATAAGAGGTCTTTTCAAAGGGTTGTGGGGTGTAGGTGTAAGATAACATATAATGGAAACGGAAATGGATGGGATGCATTTGGGTGGCTTTGGGTAAATTTGGAGTGGAAGGGTTAGCTAATTGTTTACACGAATACACGCTGGTTTGGTTGCTAAGCCAAGACTCGAACGAAGATATACAGACTTTACACAACTCTACATCAATCTTTTTCTTTTTCTTTTCTATTTTTTAATAACATAATACATCATAACTTGGGGTTTACAACACGTACCCCTACACTTGAGCTTTTTACATACTCGATATTTACAATCTAACTAATGACCCGATTTGAGGTGGATCAAAATAACATGGAGATCATCTAACAAATATATTGAGTATTGACTTAACTTTTCTTCCCCATTCTTCTATGAAATAAATACTACCATGAATCCCAATCGTCCCAAAACTGTATTTACAAGGATATGGACTTAGCAACCGTGTACTCAATAATTAACTTGGGTTAACACAATAATGTACTAAAAATGAGTACATACAAGGTAGGATAAGGCGATTTGGGTGTAACGATTGGTTTAAGGGTAACAATGCTCTTCATTAATGATCTGGAATCCACCAGAAAATTATGAGAACCGTGAAAAAGGATAGGCTCGGAGGGTTATACTAGGGGTATCCTGCACTAAAAATGAGTGCATGGCAAGGGTGTGGGATAGTTATATGATCGATGTGACCATCATAATAATTACAGGTTTAAAACATGGGTTAATCCTAATGCCTCTTATCAAGCAAATCCTAACACTTACTATGCGGTCTCGGGATGCATCACAAAAACAAGTTCTAGAATTTAATATACTACCGCACACTCTAATAAATCCTATAAGTTATCCGATACCAATATTCCAGAAAAAGGCGACAAAACCCCTCCATTCATATCTTGTTACGACGGGGAAATAGACACAACTGATTTGCTCTATCTTAACTCGAACAAGCTAAGGTTATAAAGCTAAGGGCGAACCTCACATTTTGGGGGGTGGGAATTGGAGGGTTTTTGTGCTAGTACATTAATTCCTATTCATGAGACGCATTTATTACTCGGTTTTCATCAGCTTATGGTGTCATAAAAAAAATTAAATTCTGGGTAAAATTACCTCTTATGCTATGTTCTGGATATATTACCCATCATTTCAAAGACAAAGCAAATGGAAAATAAAAGAATAGTTTCTAAGGCTTATTTTTCCCCTACACTTATGTTGAACATTGTCCTCAATGTTTTATAGAAGTACCCGTAAAAACGAATTAAGGGAAAAGAAAACAGGAAAAGAATACTAGTAACTCCTTATGTTTGTCAATATGGAGAAGAAACATGTGGGGATTTAAAACTGGTTAAAATCGTCCTCCAAGAATCATCCATGTAAACTCTAAGACTTCCAGTTCTTCTCATCAAATATAACCTGTAATCAAAGACAAAGACAACTATACCAAGCATAAAATGTGCGATATACAAATATACAATGTGAATTTAGGGTTTGACTCGATAAAGCAGTAAAGATAGGATGAGAGAATTGTCAAACTCATTGGTTTTGCAGGTTTATAATAGAAGAGTGCATATTTTAAATGTTATGCAAGTTTTATTTTTAAAAATAATTAAAAACTTTAAGTTTTTTAGACCTGGGCGTTTGACACCGTCAGGGATATCCTGACGCCGTCACAGGTGTCGTGGTGACAGCGTTGCGTGTAAATCGTGACGCCGTCTCTACGCTCTCTGAAAATGAAATTTTTGTTTTTGATGAAAATTTTCATGCACTTGATTCCATAAGTTAATTCCTGTACAAATAGCTGCATAAAACCTGAGATTTGACAATTTACTCATATGACTCAAAACTAACACGAATTAATCTAAACAATTTATTTAACATGCTTGAACTTGGTTCAAAAACCGGATAAATTCTCCTACACTTATTATTTGCAAAATACCTTTGATTGAAATTAAGACGAGGTTAAAAATAAAACAAAGCATGATTACAAGGTTGGGGTTCGAACATGATAGAATAAAATGAAGAGAATAAAACACATGACACTCCTAATGTGTGGGAAAAATAAATATTGGGTCGCCTCCCAAAAAGCGCTTTTCTTTATTTACGAGTCTTGTAGCTATACTTGAAGTCACACGTTCTTACGTGACTTCTCTTTCATCTTCAAGAGTTATATCATCATCTCTATTTGTGTCCAATAAGTTTTTTTGATACGGCTTCACCCGTTGTTTATTTATAGTAAAATTCGCTTCCTTCATCATCGTACAACTCAATCGCTCTATTTTTCATGTCTTTACTTACCAAAAATGATCCGTACCATCTTGACTTTATTTTTCTGGGGAATAGTCTTAAACATGAATTGAAGAGAAGTACCTTATCGCCTTTTTCATAGTTAATTGGCAATTTTATTCGTTTATCGTGCCACATTTTCCTTCTTTCCTTATAGGAGATGATTCGTAGGCGTCCAGCCTCATGTTGTCCAACTCATTAATCTGTAAGAACTGGTTTTCCCCAGCTTTCATAAGGTCCATGTTGCAGTTTTTTATGGCTCAATAGGCTTTATGTTCCAATTCGACATGAAGATGGCATGCCTTGCCGTAGATTATCCTAAACGGGGTCGTTCCTAAAGGGGTTTTAAACTCTGTTCGGAATGCCCATAATGCATCATCTAATTTGTATGACTAGTCTTTCATGTTGTTTTTGATGGTTTTTTCAAGAATACGCTTTATTGCTCGGTTCGTGTTCTCGACTTGCCCGTTCGTCTAAGGGTGATACGTGGTTGAGAATCGGTGAACCACTCCATACCTTCTCATTGCTTTCTCCATTTGGTGGTTACATAAATGGGTACCCCTATCGCTAATAAGGGCCTTAGGTATTCCAAATCGTGCGAATAGTCTATTGAGGAAGTTTACTACGTTACGAGCATCATTGGTAGAGAAGGCCTGAGCCTCTACCCACTTTGATACGTAGTCAATAGCTACCAGGACATATGTGTTTCCGTTTGATGAGGGGAAAGGTCCCATAAAGTCAATCCCCTAAACATCAAATATTTTGCATATGATGTGTTGTAGTGTATGGTTATTTTTTATATGATTCAAGTTTTAAATTTATATTTTGTCGACTCAACCAAAAACAACACTTTAACGGGCAGTGTACCTGATCGGTAGTAGTTTCGTGGTAAGTAGGGTGTCGATCACTGAGAGCGAGGTTAAATCTATCAATTTAATTAATATCTTGGTTATCTAATATATGTTAATTCTATTCTAATCCTATGTTAAACCTATGTCAGTCTAAATCCTAATTCTAATGGAAAGGGCGTTTTCAGCCTGAGTGACTTGCATAGTTTGGTTGGTGACTATAATCAATTCAAGAAACTATTACCCACGCAAGCTAATTAACAAAAGATAAAAGAACGGTCGAACCCTATATAAGAAAACTGTATTAACCATTATTAATCTGATTAGAATGTTGGTTTGTTTATTAAGTGCAATGATTTCTTCTCTC
>BQNB010179472.1:0-12769 GCA_026074375.1 Tanacetum coccineum | reverse complement strand
TTTTTGTGAAAAATACTTTTATAGAAATGTAATGGTTAAGAAAAAAATATTTTTCTTTGATCATCCTACAAGTTTAATTTGTTTGTTCATACCTTATGTGATTTACGTCGGATGCAAACAAATGTCGGTGTTGATGCAGGCTTGAGACATCGAGTGTTGTTGATGCATGTATGCATTGATGATTTGTGATTACGAGTAACTTGCGCACTTTACGTGACGTATTACAAGTTACATGTTTGTCATCACCAAAACATAAAGAGATCGTATAGATTAAATATCGTAATATTTGCACTAACACGTTATACTGATTTGTATATGTAAGCAGAGTTATGTTGTTAATTTGAGTATTTATATCTTATGGGAGTTTCGTGGATTTTTGGATGGTAGGAACCGTTATGTTGAGATCTCTATCGGTAATACTTGGCTGACATGCTTGCCTTGCAACGCTCTATATGTCGCCATTGATACTCGTATTTTACTACTGCTTATATCAAAGCAAGCCTATACTTTGGATTTCTATTTCGGATGCGTCCCCACATTGAGTTATCGGACGACCAACGTCAAAGTTTGAATATTTTGGGTTATTGTGGTAATAAAATATTTTTTAAAAGGAGCTTGTTAAGGGGTTATTTTAAAGTTTTGCTTATAAGCTAGGTTATAGCTTATTTGGTTTGGTTTGGTTTCGGTGTGGGCTCGGCCCAACCAAGTGGTTGTTTGGTTTGGTCTCAGTTCGACAAGGGAAGTGGGCTCGGCCCATTTGGTTCGGCTTATCAAATAAGCTCTCGTACGAGCTTATCATGGTGGTTTGGATTTTCGGCTTATGGCGTAATGGTTTACGGTTTATTCGATGTTCGACTTATTTGTTTCGGCTTAATAGCCTTCGGATTTATATTTGGTTCCGAACACATATTGAGTCTCGGCTTATTTTGATTAGGCTTATATAAGCTTATAGCTTATTTTAGCTTCGGCTTATATTTAACTTATGATGATTCGGCTTATAATCGTATTATAATATTTGGCTTATTGCTTATTTTGGATTCGGCTTACGTTCGGCTTAGTGAACCGCGACTTGTTTTGGGTCGGCATAATGGGCTTAAGGCCTATTGGACCTTGGTTTATAATTTGTGCTTGTAGAAATTATTATGAGTATTATATTGTGTATATATAGCTAGCTTGTATATATATATATATGAGTTTTCCCGCCTACCTAACGTTACCTATGTTCTCCCTTATGTGGATAACGCCGCCGAGGGTTATGACCCGAAGTGCTGGCCGGCCTGCTGCCGAATCACTAGGAGGGGAACGGGTGAACGGGTTGGTAGAGGTGGAAGGGGAGAGAATGACCTCAGGAAGGTAAATGATGAGCGTGCACTTAGAATTTAATGGTCAAGGAAATGACCAGGGTATGGGAGCTAATGAGGGTGTAGAGGGAGTCAATAGGAATGTAGAGGGAGCCAATAGGGGTGCACCCGACTTCTCAACGATCATTGCCCAGCAATAGGTGCACGAACCTCTTACCCCCAAGTTGGCTCAAGTAAGTAACCAATGGAATGTAAGACAATTCATAATGGTAAGTGATTAATGAGACAAACTGCGACATAGAACGTTAGAACGAAGTGGTAAAATAACAACCAAGTCGGTTGTTCAATATAAGGAGTTCCTTATAGCTGTAACGCTTAAGGAATATGATGAACAAAATGTGAAACGTACACTGCTAGTTCATTGTTGGCAAGGCGTCACTAGGGGAAACTCTCAGATCCACACCGAATCCGAGAGATTGTATGGAAAAGGTATTCATGGGATGACTTTAAAGGTGTTATAAAGATAGATTGTTGTTCTAGCAATGATATACAGACATTTAAGAAAGTTAAATTTTAAAAAAATTTTTTTTTAAATTTTCTAAGTTGTGAAAGCACCATGGTTATGGGCTGCCATGTTACGTATACTAACAATTCCATAAATTGTTGATTAGTTTTGAGACTTGTAGTAGGAGAGTGGTAATGTGAGATTGATGAATTTTGTAAAAAATTGGTGTAAGTTTTGGTTAGGACTTTTGTATGTCACAAATGAGTAGTTTAGAACTTTTCTAAGATAGCTAAGTCACTTACTGTCTTGACTCAGAAAAGTAAGACTTTTGATTGGGATGAGGAACAGGAATTAGCATTTCAAACTTTGAAGGATAAGTTGTGTAACGTGCTTGTTTTAGCTCTCCCCGATGGACCAGAGGATTTTGTAGTGTATTGTGATGCGTCCGGGATAGGACTAGGCTATGTGTTAATGCAAAGAGGTAAAGTGATGGCTTATGCATCTAGGCAATTGAAAATTCACGAGAATAATTATATGGCCCATGATTTGGAATTGGGTGCGTTTATGTTTGCACTTAAGATCTGGAGACATTATCTGTATGGGGCACAGAGTGTCATTTATATGGACCATAAGAGTCTTCAGCATATCTTTAGCTAGAAAGAGTTGAATATGCGACAGCGTCACTGGATAGAGTTGTTTAGTGATTATGACTGTGAAATTCGCTACCATCCTGGTAAGGCGAATGTGGTGGCTGATGCCCTAAGTAGGAAAAAAAGAGTAAAACCTAAGAGATTTAGAGCTATGAATATGATCCTTTAGTCGAGTATCAAGGATATGATACTGGCGGCTCAGAAGGAGGCTGTGGATGAGTCTGTAGGATTGCAGAAAGGTTTAGATGAGATTCCCATATGGAAATGAGAAGGGATAACTATGGATTTTGTGACTAAGTTGCCTAGGACTAGTAGTGGGCATGACACAATCTGTGTTATAGTAGACCGATTGACTAAGTCTGCTTATTTTCTACCTATGCGTGAGGATTATAAGATGGAAAGATTGGTTAGATTATATTTGAATGAGATAGTTGCTAGACATGGTGTGCCGATCTCGATCATATTGGATCGTGACAGTCGTTTCACATCAAGGTTTTGATAGTCAATGCAAGAGACATTAGGAAATCGCTTAGACATGAGTACAACTTATCACCTTTAGACCAATGGTTAGGGTGAGCATACTATTCAGACTTTGGAAGACATGCATAGAGCGTGCGTCCTGGACTTCGGAAAAAGCTAGGATGTTCATCTTCCGTTGGTTGAGTTTTCGTATAACAATAGATATCATTCTAGTGTGAGATGTATGTTGTTTGAGGCATTGTATGGTAGAAAATGTCGTTCCCCGATTTTGTGGGCTGAGGTTTAAGAAGGTCATTTGATAGGACCTGAGTTGGTTCAAGAAACCACTGAAAAGATTTAGCAGATTAAGGATAGACTTAAGACTGCGCGTGATCGTCAGAAAAGTTATGCTGATAGGAGGAGAAAGTCTCTAGAGTTTAGTGTCGGTGACTATGTCTTCCTCAAAGTATCGCCTTGGAAAAGTGTTGTACGCTCTGGGAAAAAAGGGAAATTAGCACCTAAATTTGTTGGACCTTTTGAGATTATTGAGAAGGTAGCCCCGGTGGCCTATCGGTTAGATTTACCTAAGAAATTGAATGGTGTTCATGACACGTTCCACATGTCGAACCTTAAGAAGTGTTTGGCTGATCCAACACTGCAAGTGCCTTTGGATGAGATTCGAATTGATGATAAGTTAGATTTTGTGGAAGTGCCTGTGGAAGAGTTTAAGAAGTTGAAACGGAGTAGAATTACCATTGTTAAGGTACGGTGGAATTCGAAACGTGGTCCTGAATTCACGTAGGAACGTAAAGATCAGATGAAGCTTAAGTACCCGCATTTGTTTAATGATATTAGTGGCTGAATTTCAGGGTCGAAATTCTTTTAAGTGGGGTAGAATGTAAGCTTTGCCCTTTTTGTGTTATGAATATCTCGTTAATAGTCCTTTGACTATTTGACTTTCGTCAGTATATTCAGATTTTTTACCGTGTTGACGGCAGTGATTTTATGAGATATGTGATGATTTGAGGTTTATTGTGACTAATAATCCCTTTTGGAAGGTATTATTGTGTTATTTGTATTCCGGGTGGTTCGACCTGTGAATTTTAAAAAATGCTAAAAAACGAGTCCGACACGTCCGTTAATGTCCAAATTGAGTTTTGAAGGGTTTAAAGTGAAAATATGTCATGTAAATACTCTAAGTTAATGGAAAAGTATTTTTAAAGTAAATAAAAATGCTAATTAACTTTGGGGTAAATTTTACGATTGAGTTTTACGAGCTTTTATGTGATTTTGATACGAAAAGAAAGACCCGACACCCATAGGATGCCATATCCGGTCAATATAGTCAAAAAGGGGACATGGAGGCTTATTTTTAGCTAACTTGTCTAGACTTGGTACATTATATGCTTTCTTATCCCATAATCCTTATCATTTTTCATTTCAAAAACACACACACACACACACAAGTGTATGCTTGTGTTCGTCCGCACCTATAACACACACACACCCTTATAATTTTTGAAGATTGATCAAGAAAACATGAAGATATAAATATTTGGGGTTGATTCTAGTGTTTGTTTATTCATTTAAACAACGTTTGGGTTGTTCGGTTCGTGTCGAAATCTACAAATTTGAAGATTTTCTTGTAAGTTTTCAAAATTAAATTTTGTTCGTCCTTTTGGGTTTATTTTGATGCGTAGATGTTAGTTGTACAAATTGATCGTTGTGAAAAATCGATTTTTGGAAACGAAACGAGTAAAAGTGGTGTTTGGCTTGCGTCGGCTAAGAAAAGAAAGAAAGGGGTTTTAGTAGTTTTGATGTTGTGGTCATGATGTTTGAATAATATATGTTGCTAGATAGCTTATTTTGGATAATAGCTTGTATAGCTTATTTGTGGGCTTATTTTTAAGCTTTTGATGGCTTATTTTGGGCTTATATGCCACGTTTTCTTGTCAAAATCACTAGAGAAGTGATTTTTAATTATTTTATGTTATGAGGTATGTTTGTGGGCTACTTTGAGGCTTTTGGTAGTAACCAAAAGCGATACGTAGCTTATTAGCTTATCTTAAAACTTAATATACGTATTTTGGAGCTTATGGGCTCGCGGCCCAATAAGTCTATTTAAGCCGTGGCTTAATAGGAGGACTTATTGTGGTCCGGATTATTTCCTATGTATTAGTATGAGCTTATTTATGTTATTGGGCCTTGGTTTTGGGCTTGGATCGGATTTTGGAAGTGTAAATACCTTAATGGACTCTTATTGGGCCTTAAAGCCCAATAAGTGAAATTGGTTGTTTTAAAGTTTTTGACGGACTTTTTGAAAGCGAAATGTATTTATGAAGTGATATTGATCGTTATTTTGGGGAAAACGTTTTAGTAAACGTTAAAGTTTGAGATTTTGGAATTTTTTCGGAAAGTGTCGAAATTGTGAAAAGTGTTTGGAATTAAGGTTTGGAACCTTGGAAAACATTGTATAAGCGTAAGGGTCATGTCGAAATTTCCTAAAAATTTTATACTTAAATTTTTTTACTTAAAAACATGATTTTGATTTTAAATAATAAAATATTATTTTATTATTTTATTTATTTAATTAATTCACTAAAAGACTCGAAACTTTTCCTAATGTGTTTATTATGATTAAATGTGTCGTTTTCAATAAAAGAATGATTATTTTAAGGTAACTAAGGTTACCGAATGGACTAGTCGAGATATATTTATAATTATTTATTATAAATATTTACTTATATTACTTATCTATTTTCGTTAATTAGTATAAGTATGTACCGTTGAGATATCGGATTGATATGATTATGGAGTATGTCGTCAACCATCACACCGCTAAACTGTTTTGGGGTACTTGTACAACGAGTCTAAACTCTATGCATCAAACGTGAAGATTGTTTTGGAAGTAAATGATTAAAATGGGACATTAACTGGACTAGGTCATGTGCGAGCGTCGTTGCATTTGCCTATGTGATTGAGATTGGGTTGCTAAAGGCTTGCTTGAGGTGAGTTCTCGTAGCCTTACTTTTTACTGTTTTTCTGTTAGGGGAAAATGATACTCAAATGTGTTTTGAAATGTTTTGAATTGAATTGTGAGAAATGTGGTTTTGTTTTTGGACAAGTTATGTGCTTGTGACTACTATGTGAATATATTATGTGTTTAGATGGATGGGTACGCCTACCCAGTGTTGTGATATTTTAGGATCGGATGGGTACGCCTACCTAGTATTTGTGTGATTATGGGAACAGATGGGTACGCCTACCCAAGTTGGTGTGAGGTCCTGCCCTAATATTATTGCTCCAACTGGTAGGCCCTTTAGGTGCGTAAGTGACATATTGTGATTGACTAGCGGGGATGCTATGTCTTGGATTGTTAGCATATATTCATTGTCATATAACACTATTATCCACTGATGAAAATAGGGGCATAGATTTTTGTTTAACGACAAACCTACGAGCTCACAACTTATTGTTGACGTTTTCGAGTATTAGTTTCAGGTGAAGCGAAAGAAGAAAGTTTGTGTGATTTGTGAATTAGCAGACTTAGAAGATCCCCGAGTGGAATTTTGTTGAACTCTTGCTTTTGCTTGTTATTTGGTTTAGATTTGTAAGTTTGACATAAGTTTGGATTATGGCCCCCTGGGAGGTCCATTTGAATAATTGTTATGAGCTTGGATTTTTGTTGCGATTTGGGACATCACGTGAGTTTGTTCAAGGTTGATGTTCTTCATAGCACTTGGAGTTTATGAAATGTAGTTTTCTCTATTTTGTATCTTGTGTTATGATTGATCATTATGTTGCATTCCCGAGTTTTTGCCATTGTCGGGGTGTGACAATATGTATGCCGAAATTCTTTAGAGTGCTTAAGTAGATATTCCTATGATTTTGTTGTGTTTTATCTTTGAAAGATGTCCCAAAGAGCACCACATGTTTCCACAGTATCTTCTTGAGGAGCAAACTCAAGCAAATTACATAAATAGTGTTTCTCCTGTGAAAGTCTACTTGGTTCATTCCAATTAATAACCTATTTGTTTGTACTGACAAAGTGATCAAACTCTTTTTCCTGGCACTAAAATCCTAAGTAGATGTCAGTTAAAATATAGGAATAGCTGATGGCACTCGGTTCAAGAATATGTGATCAACTCTTCATCTTGTTGTATTCTTTGTTGTTGTTGATTAACTTGTCCCACTACTATAAAAAATATGATGCACACTTAGTTTAATCTACCTAAACTAAAAGATACGAAAACTAAGGGTGCGTTTGGTTTACATACGGGTTTAGATTTGGATTTGGATTTGGATAGGATTTGGGTTTAGTATAGATTTGTAAAAATAAATATAATAGAGAATTAATATTATTATAATATTTTTTAAATAAATGTGAAATAAAAAATATTATTTATATTAAAAACATTGTATTGTGTGTGAAAGAGAAAGAGAGAAAACATAAACTCACTATGAGTGAGAGTTAATGCTTTTAGACAGAATTAGTGATTTAATCATTTTCTAAATCTTAAACACACCATATCAAGATTGTAACATGTTCTGAGTTAGGAGCAGCAGTGTGCACAATGGCGGGAATAACGTCCGAAGAAGGAGATGCTTCAGAATCATTTTCTGGAATTGGAATGCCAAAGAATGAATCGTTATTCAAGTGTGCAACATCTAAGTCGCGATTCTCTTCTTCAACATCGTTAGAAATGACATGAGATTGAGTTTCGGGTGTTGTTTGTGAGTTACTAGGTGATGGTGCATCTTGTCACAGTGTAGGGGAAGTGAACCGTTGATGCAGCGGTTCTAGAGCTACAACTTCATAATTGGATGCTATGACATTCAGGGGCTGGGCAATCAACACTTGATGGAGGGTTGAGTAATTCATCAAACAGTGGTTGAAAAAAAATATCCCCAATCAGTTCGTGAAGGTGGTACAAATGTGTTAACGAGAGGTTTTGAGGCACTAGGTCCTGAACTGATTGTCGCGTAGTCTTTCATGAAGTAAAGCTGGTCAGTCTAAACTGCCATGTTTCAAAGCCATAACTGTCACTCATCAAAATTCTACATGAATTGTTTCGATGATTACGTCTGGTACGTTAGTTGTAAATTCAAAATTGCTTTCTTGTGGATGCATAGCCCAAATGAAATGGCCAATATCAGCTTTCAGTAGTAAAACGTTCCCAAATCTCACTATCATTTATCGATAGCGAAGAGCACCAAATACATAGGAAAGAATGAAAGTCGGAAGTTTGTCTTGTAAAGCTCATATGGTTTTTGCCGGTGACGAAGACAGTATGATGGAAAGATTTTGGGTAATAACAGCGGTAGCAACAGCTCTCTGGCCCATAAGAATAACGGAGCTTTTGCATAAATCAACATTGTACGGGTAGCTTCAATTAGCGTACGATTACGTCTTTCAACGACACCATTTTGCTTTGAAGATCAAGCAACAGATGTTTCATGAGAGATGCCAACCTACTCATAGTATTCACGTAAAGTTTGATTAACAAATTTAGTTTCATTATCTATTCTGATTCGTCGGACAGGTGCCTTAAGCCGCAGTTGAATCATCTTGAGAAACTTGATTATGAAATCTGGAGCTTCATATTTTGACCTTAAGCACTTTACCCATGTAAATCAAGAGTAATCATCGACAATGACGAGGATGTACTTCTTTCCATTAACACTTGCGACACGCATTGGGCCACAAAGATCCATGTGCAAAAGATAAAGTTTTTCTTGGTTGGTGTCTTCAGATTTAGGTTTGTGGGGTTCTTCTTGCTTTTGCCCATTGCACACGCATAATACAGAAGGTCCTTTTCAAATTTTAGCTTAGGGAGACCTCGAACAAGACCGTGAGTCAGCTAAATGGTTGATTAGCCCAAAGTTATAGATAGATAGACATCGGTGCCATAAGCCATGACTTAGTATTGAGGCCTTTGACAAGAGACATAAAGGAAGGACGCCATCAAAATCACCAAAGAGACATATATAAAATTATTGCCTCGAGATCCAGTTAATAGATCAACACCTTCTAGATTACGAATGAAGCAGGTGTGTTGACGAAAAGCAACTTCAAGGTTCGAATCACAGAATTGCCCAACGGAGAATAAGTTGTGTCCAAGTCCTTCCACATAGTAAACCCTTGAGATCGTAACATTCCCAATCTGATAATCACCATATCCTAATATCTTTGCCACGTGATCATTTCTGAATTTTACTGTACCTAAAAATTTATTGACGAAATTGGTGAGCTGAGAGCGATCTTCGGTCATATGCTTGGAGCAGCCGGAGTCCAAATACCAGAGAACAATTTGGACGACCTGCATTCATCAAGAGAGGAAGATGGAACATCGGAAACTATGGATCCCCAAGATTTACTGGGTTCCTTGTTGTTAGCAGATATAGATTTAATAATCTTAGGTTTGCTAACAGGAACATTAGTTTTAGATTTTCTAGAGTTATCCTTGGGTAAACCAATGGTTACAACAGGCTTGGTGTATTCATTTCTAAAGCAGTAGGTTTCCTAAGGAGAACTTCAATCAGTTGTGGCAATTCTATGTTAAATGGCACACATTCTAAACTGAGAGTCCCTAAATGAATAGATCTTTGTAGCCTTATGAAGATGATTAGTCAAACTGATAAATACAACTGACTATAAATAAACACTAGAGTATGAATACACTATGTTGATGCAGAATCTAACAACAAGTACTAAGAAAAGACAATGATAAAAACTAATAAAAATCTTCTATTAATCTGCTTTGAACAATTACAGATCCACAAACTATTATGAGACATGACATTTCTTTTGAAGATATCTAGAGGACGTCTATCCTAACTAACCCAAGGGGATCCTTTATACAACTAAGGATAAACCTAACAAACAGGCTTACAAAATTGCATACTAATCTTCTCCTAAATATCTTCATGTTAATCTCATAACCGTAACTAACTATTTTCTACCTATCGGATAACTAAACTAATCGATCTAGTACTTACATTTTGAACTGTCGGTACTAACAATAAACAACAGTACTAACATTGTATAGTCGATACTAACTTACCTAAAACATCAATCCTAACAATCCTCCCTTAAACATGAATGTTGAACTTGTATATACTTCATATTTTCCTTAGCTTCTTCAATGCATAGAGGATGTATCCAAACACTCATACCATTTCTTGAACTTGTAAACTCTATCCTTCTTCAGCAGCAACTTTGTCTTCTCAGCAACTCAGCAACATCTTTTCAGCAACAATCCAACTAAGTTGGCTTTGTAGTTTTTGGCAAACTACCAGCCATCAACGGATTTGATGTTCCTTTACCAGTAGCCGTTTGCTCTGGGATAGTTAACTCTTCATTTTTTCAAAAACATGGTGAGTTAATTACTTACAGTTACTTTGGTAAACTACAACCATCAACGAATTTGATTTGTCTTTTACCAAATAACGTTTGCTTTTGGACTTGCCAATGCTTCATTGTCTAATAACTGGGCAATGATAACAATATAGTTTTTTTAGCAAACTATCAGCCATCAACATATTTTTGAAATTAGTCTTTACCATGAACTGTTTGATCATGACTAGCCAACGTCTTCACTACAGAAGCAAGGTGAGTTGAGAACCTACCAATTTTAGGTAAATAATGTCAACCAAGTAATAATATAGAGAGTCTTATAACCACAAGCCATATTGCTTTAGACTGCCATTTTTAGTCCGCTTAAGCATGTAAACTGATGACCATTTGTCTTTTGGTGGTGGTTAGCCAACATCTCAAATCCTTCTCAATCCTATCAATCTCACTCTTCTTGATTCTAACTCTGCAAGTATCTTCTTGACAAATTTTTATCAACTCCAATGCCAACGTATATCTCATTTTTCTTCAGACTTCTAACTTCAATCTTCAGCATCGGCTTCAGTACTTCCTTATTCTCAAAGGAAATTTCCTTCTTTCTCTACAGCCATATGGATGATTAAACCTGTGTCAGTCACTAAAGTATGTACTCCTGAAGAACTATGCAACTTCCAACTCACAATAATCCAATCTATCTGTGAACTCCAAAACACATCTTTATCATCTGGGTTGAACAAAACCATCAAATCTCCCCAAAGAACTCTGTCAAAACCTTCAGGCATCTCATCTTGGTATTTTTCAATTACCAGTTGATACACAGCATTTAGATCTTCTCTATCAAATATTGACAATAGCAGTCATCAAAGAACTAAAGTATCTTTTCTGTCCTTTACTCCTAATCACGACATTAGATTAATCTCCTCAGTAGTTACAGCTTGATCAGATTGGTGGTTAGCTCCAAGACACTCTACTTCCATTCCTTTGATAGGATATTTTTCTGGCAAGAATCTCATAGTCCACTTCTTTATCTTCATCCTGAGCTATAGTTAAGATGCAAACTGCAGTTTCATCATTCTCTTTGTCACTATCAACTTCAAGTGTTTTGAATAATATATCTTCTTTTCCTTGACTTCATCTTTTTCCTAGTACCAAGTTTTCTTTTTCTAGTACTCTCTTCATCTTTGTCTTCCTTCTGAACTTCTTCTTTGCTTTCTTCCTTGATCACTTCACTTTTAGATAAACCAACTCCTTTCTCATTCATCCTCTTGATCAACTTTTCATCTTCAGCAGACCCAATAGAGATGAAATCTTCATCAGACCTCTTAATCTTTTCATACAAAGCTTGTATTTCCTCAAACTTCTTGATTTTCAATTCAGAATGTTTGTAGTTTCCCACATGCTTCAAGTAGGTCATCATTTGATTTCTGAGTTGATTCTTGGTTGGTGGTTTATTCCTTATAGCTTCTGATCTTTGTTGAGCAAGGAATTTTCTTTGAGCAGCAATTGTGTCATGAAGGAACTTAGCTCTTTCTTCTATTGTAAACTGCTCTCTTTCCTGTTCTTGAAGTTTCTCAGCAAGAAGTCTGTCTGCCTCAATCCTTGCCTTTATATCATCAAAATCTCTTATAAGATCTTCATTTGCAGCATTTTCTTCAGCAATTTTGTTTCTCTCCTCTTCAGCTTCCCACTCTTCTTGCACTTTCCTAGCCAACTCTTCATCACTCTCAAGCTGCTTAAACTTCTTCTCAGCTTGAGAAATACCATCAGATTCACTTTCAGATTCATCTTCCTCTTCAATCTTCTTCTTCCCTTTGTCTTTTGGATCAATCTTTGGAAGAGGCTTTAATGTGAGAAGTGATCTTGTAGAAGTAGGCCTAGGTCTATCAGTTTCTTCAACATCCTTCAACTCTACACCTTTCTCTTTTTCTTTAGAAACAGCTTTGGCTTTACTCATGTTGAGGAGAACTTTAGCTATTGTTTCATCATCTCCAAATATCATAGAAGTGGGTGTTTGAGTGGATGTTTGAGTGGCAATTTCTTCCTCAGTTTGATCTTCAGTACCTTTTACTTGCCCATCAGTACTTTCAACTTTCTCTTCAGTACCTTCTCTAAGCTCTTCAGTACCTTCATTCTTGTCTTCAGTACCCTCATTATGTTCATCAGTACCTTTAACTTGATCCTCAGTACCTTCAATTTGCCTGTCAGTACTAACTTTGGATCCGTCAGTACTAACTATTGGTCTATCAGTACTAACTTTCTCAAAGTCAGTACTAACTCCTTCCTTGTCAGTACTAAGTACATCTTCAGTACTAAGCATTCTCTCATCAATATCCTTGTCTTCATTCCCCATTTCTCTTGTCCTCCCTTCACTTTGAGCATTCTCTGTTTCCATGTGATCAATTTTATCTTCAGGCATTTCATCAGAGGATTAGCTTGTTTAATTGCAAAGGCCACAACTGATGAATCTAACAAATGGCATAGGAGGTTGGGTCATGTCAAT
>BQNB010179471.1:2232-12769 GCA_026074375.1 Tanacetum coccineum | reverse complement strand
ATATTATTGTAGGGATTTTCTAAAAAAAATTGTTAAAAATATAATGAAAAGTTTTTAAAAAATTATGTAAAAATTTAATGAAAAATTCTCGGTCAATTTTTTAACGAAAAAATATCGGTCAATTTTATGTTCAAAATTTAATGAAATTTTATTTAAAATTTTCGGTAAATATTTTTTCAAATATTATATCTTGAAAATTAAAAAAAATATTCAAAAATATAAAAACAAACTGTATATTTTTAAATATTTTTTAAATGAATTTTTTGAAAATTTTCTTAATTCATAAAATATTTTGAATAATTTTTAATTGAAAAACTTGTCGCTTATATTAATTAGAAAGTTAAAGAAATTATAAAAAAATAAAGACTAAATCTGTGATATATTAGAAACCACAGGGACCATACTTTTAAACGTAAGAGGGTATTTATGTCAATTCGCCATCCAACTGTCATTAACGTCAATCCACGGCAAAAGTTGTCAAGGGGACAAACCGATATGGGTCGAATCCACAGGAGAGGATCGGGAAAAAAAGTTTAGAGACTTTTTTCGTTAAACCCGACAGAACCACAGGGACCCATTATGAATTAAACTTAATATTTTTTTTATAGGTTATTCTTAATTCTTAGGGTTCGTTTGATATGACAGAATGAAATGTCAAATGAATGGAATGAACGGTGTAATGAAATAAATAGTGTAATGTAATGATTCATTACCGTTATTAATCATGTTTGATTTTTAAATAAGACCTAATGGAATCGATAATAAAAGACTAAAATACCCCATTGATGATATGAAGTTTATTTAATGCAGTAGTTAATGATGGAGCTTTATGTAATTTTGATTTCGTTACAAGATGTAATGAAAAAAAAGTATAGGACCCCTAAAGAATGGTTTTGATGTAATGAGTCATTATTTGTAATAAATCATTGCATTTTATAAATGTAAACAAACAATACTTTTTTCATTTCATCGTAATAATTTTTTCCATTCCTCCTTTAGTTACAACATACTAAATAGAAAGATCTAGAGTTTTATTTTTCCATCCTCATAGATTCTACACTATGTGAAAAGATCTATAAAGAACAATGTCCAATTAAAGAACAAATCCTTTAATCTCATCCATCCATTTTATTTTCATCTAACGGCTTATATTAAATCCTATGTGTATTTAATTAAAAAACCCACTTTTATCCTATTTTTTAAAATTAACATATCTCTCAAACCGTTAATCGTTACACAAATTTAATTATACCATCGCGAAGATAATAAAATTATCTTTCTATAGACGGGCACTTTTATATACTTTCGACGAACTTTTTTTTTAATTTTCGCTCAGAAAAAATAACACGTGATTCGAAAAATCTCACGTGATTCGAAAAATCACATGTGATTCATTACTTGAAAAGTCACACGTAAATTGTACATTCACATACAATTTATGAATTTATGAAATCACACGTGATTTATTACTTTAAAAATCATAAGTGAATTTGTGAAATCACATGCGATTTATGAAATAGCACGTGATTTTTGAAAACAACAAATCACAAGTGATTTTACAAATCACGTGTAATTTTTCTTCGCGAAAATTTTAACACTAAAAAATCGTCAAAAGTATATGAAATCGATTTTTTTTCGTTACGTCTGGAAAAATCACATGTGATTTTATGAAATCACATGTGATTCTGCTACAAATCACATGTGATTTTTTCAGACGTGACTGAAAAAAAAATACCATTTAAACAGTATTTACGATATAAACGGTATTTAATAAATTGTTGCACTTACTTTTGTCGTAGGTTTTTCTGCAAGCAGTCTCTCTACCCTCGGATGACTGTCTACATCTTACCTCCCCATACCCCGCTCATGCAGGATTGGGTATGGTTGTTGTTGTACGGTTTATTGCACTCCAAGATCATTGTACAACTTTTATATTCTTATGCTTATCTAAGTTTATAAACATCCTAAAATATATTATTCAAGTAATCAAAATTGCTGTATAGTATTCAACAGTATTTTACATAATTTTTGCAATTATGTATTCATGTTTGTTAATGTAATTTATATTATATCACGTATTATTACATATTTCAACATTATGTGTGCGTATAAGAAATCTAAATAGTTTCTAAACTAAATAGGTTATCAAATTAAAGGGAGGTTATATTGGAAACCATCCTTTTCTTGGATACTGGGGGACACATCTCAGCCATCCATCTAAAACCCATCTATGGCTGAGATTAAAACTCACTTATTAAACAAAAAAAGAAAATTAATAAAAAAAGGCAAGGGGTATTATGGTCATTTCATGTCCCACACCAACCACACCTCCAATCACTCACACCTCGTCTTTTTTAGATCTATCCCCCTCTCTCTCTCACCTAACACACACTAAAAACACACACAAACACATCGGATCTGAATCTATCATCACGAACATCTAATCGATCGATCATCTCCTTCGTAAATCGATTATCTCCTTCTTCAGTTCATTAACATCAGGTAAAGTTCATCCGATCTGTTTTTATTTATCTTTTTTAGCTTATTTGATGTGAATTTATCTACGAATTTAGTTTTGATGTGAATAAGATAATCGCTTTTTTTAGCTTATAAATTTATCCTTTTTAGCTTATTTGATGTGATTAAGCATATGAATTTATCATCATATGATAAATTCAGCTTATTTGACGAATTATGTGAATTTATTAGAGGTGACAATCTTGACCCAAACATAAAAGAATGAGTTTAATTGGGTCATTTTAAAAAAATATTTGGGTCATTTGAGTCTTTTAGTTAAATGAAGTTTGGGTCCAATGGGCTTTTAAACATACTTTTAAATTAAATTAATAGGTTCAATGGGTCATAGGAATGGGTCGACCTAGTTAAACTTTATCCTAATTAGTTAACTTATTAAAAACTGATATACCATAATCATAACTTTTTTTGAACGTTTTCGTCTGTTTTTACGCTTTTGTCAAATTTCTTACGTTTTCGTCCGTTTTTTACGTTTTCGTCTGTTTTTTACGTTTCTGTCCGATTTCATCCGTTTTTTTCGTTTTCGTCCGTTTTTTTACGTTTACGTCATATATATTAGCGTTTTATCCGGGCTTGTTTTTTACGTTTTCGTCCGATTACTTACGTTTTTGACTGTTTTTTTACGTTTTCGTCCGATTTTTTATGTTTTCGTCTGTTTTTTTACGTTGCCGCCCGTTTTTTTACTTTTTCGTCTCTTCTTTTACGTTTTCGTCCGATTTCTTACGTTTTCGTCTGTTTTCTTACGTCTTCGTCAGTTTAATTACGTTTTCGTCCGATTTTTTACGTTTTCGTCCGATTTTTTTGTCTGTTTTTTACGTATTCATCTATTTTTTACGTTTTTGTCCGATTTCTTACGTTTTCGTCTGTTTTTTACGTTTTCGTCTAATTTCTTACGTTTTCACCCGATTTCTTAAGTTTTCGTCCGATTTCTTACGTTTTCGTCTATTTTTACGTTTTCGTCCGATTTCTTACGTTTTCTACCGATTTCTTACGTTTTCGACTGATTTCTTACGTTTTCGTCCGATTCTTACATTTTCGTCCGATTTCTTACGTTTACGTCCGATTTTGTCCCGTTTTTTACGTTTTCGTCCGATTTCTTACGTTTTCTTCCGTTTTATACGTTTTCGCCCTATTTCCTACGCTTTTTTTCGTTTTATTATGTTTTCGTCTGTTTTTTACGTCTTCGTCTGTTTTTTACGTTTTCTTTCGTTTTCGTCCGGATTTTACGTCTTCATCAGATTTCTTATTTTTCGTTGGATTTCTTACGCTTTTGTTCGTTTTTTACGTTTTCCTCTGTTTTTAACGTTTCCATCCTTTTTTTAGGTTTTCGTCAGATTTATTACGTTTTCGTTTGGTGTTTTACGTTTTGTCTGTTTTTTACGTTTTTGTCGGATTTCTTACGTTTTCGTCCGTTTGTTTACTTTTACGTCCGTTTTCGTTCGTTCTAGTCTGTTTTCTTACATTTCCAACCATTTTTGTCTGTTTTTTTAAAACGAATAAAGACGTATAAAACATAATAAAACGAAGAAAGTGGTCAAAAAAACAAAAGAAAACGTCCAAAACGGAAGAAAACAGAAACGCAAGAAATCTGACGAAAACGTTAAAAACGGGCGAAAACCTAAAAAAACCGAACGGATTGGGGGTATTTATTAAATAAATCGGACAAAAACATAAAAAAACAAACGAAAACGTAAGAAATCGGACGAAAACGTAAAAAAACAGACGAAAATGTAAGAAATCGGACGAAAACTTAAGAAATCAGACGAAAAAGTAAGAAATCGGACGAAAACGTAAAAAAACAGACGAAAACGTAAGAAATCTGACGAAAACGTAAGAAGAAGGGCAAAAACGTAAAAAACGGAGGAAAACTTAAGAAATCAGACGAAAACGTAAAAAACCGGACGGAAACTAAAAAAGGAGGAAAACGTAATAAAGGACGAAAACGTAAGAAACCAGACGAAAACGTAAGAAATCTGACGAAAACGTAAAAAATGGACGAAAACGTAAGAAATCGAACGAAAACGTAAGAAATCTGACGAAAACGTAAAAACAGACGAAAACGTAAAAAAAAGACAAAAACGTAAGAAATCTGACAAAAACGTAAAAACAGACGAAAACGTAAAAAAAACGAACGGAAACGGACGAAAACGTAAGAAATCGGACGAAAACGTAAGAAATCGGACGAAAACGTAAGAAATCGGACGAAAACGTAAGAAATCGGATGAAAACTTAAAAAAACAGACGAAAGCGTAAGAAATCTGACGAAAACGTAAGAAAACGGGCGAAACGTAAAAAAATGGACGAAAACTTAAAAAATCGGACGAAAACGTAAAAAAAGTAAGAAATCGGACGAAACGTAAGAAATGGGACAAAAACGTAAAACACGGACGAAAACGTAAAAACAGACGAAAACGTAAGAAATCTGACGAAAACGTAAAAAACAGAAAAAATCGACGAAAACGTAAAAAAACTGACAAAACGTATAAAACGTTCAAAAATGTATGAAAACACCATAATTTAGTGGGTCGACCCGACCCGACCCGTTCGACCCATGACCCATGCTTAAAGCATGACCCATGAACCGTTCGACCCAAAACCCATTTGACCCATGACCCAAACCGACCCGAACCGACCCATTTGCCACCTCTAGAATTTATCGTGTTGAATTATAAGCTAACTTATTAGGTACTTGATGTAAATAAGCTTATGAATTATCATCATTTGAATTTAATATGCTGAATTATAAGCTAACTTATTAGCTTATTTTTATGAAAGAAAATTAATAAAAAAAGCGGAGGGGTATTGTGGTCATTTCACGTCCCACACCAACTACACCTCCAATCACTCACACCCCGTCTTTTTTAGATCTATCCCTCTCTCTCTCACCTAACACACACTAAAAACACACACAAACACATCAGATCTGAATCTATCATCACGAACATCTAATCGATCGATCATCTCCTTCGTAAATCGATTATATCCTTTTTCAGTTCATTAACATCAGGTAAAGTTCATCCGATCTGTTTTTATTTATCTTTTTTAGCTTATTTGATGCGAATAAGCTTATAATTCAGCTTATCATTTTTTAGCTTATTTGATGTGAATCTATCTACGAATTTAGTTTTGATATGAATAAGATGATCGCTTTTTTAGCTTATAAATTTATCCTTTTTTAGCTTATTTGATGTGATTAAGCATATGAATTTATCATAATCTGATAAATTCAGCTTATTTGACGAATTATATGAATTTATCGTGTTGAATGATAAGCTAACTTATTAGGTGCTTGATGTAAATAAGCTTATGAATTATCATCATTTGAATTTATTATGCTGAATTATAAGCTAACTTATTAGCTTATTTTTATGAAAGAAAAAAAAAGCGGAAGGGTATTGTGTCATTTCACGTCCCACACTAACCACACCTCCAATCACTCGCACCCTGTCTTTTTTAGATCTATCCTTCTCTCTCTCTCTCTCTCTCTCTCTCTCTCTCTCTCACTCTCTCTCTCTCTCTCTCTCTCTCACACACACACACACACACACATACACCTAACACACACTAAAAACACACACAAACACATCAGATCTGAATCTATCATCACGAACATCTAATCGATCGATCATCTCCTTCGTAAATCGATTATAATCATATTCTTTTCAAGTTCTTTAACATCAGGTACAGTTCATCTGTCTTTTTTATTTATCTTTTAGCTTATTGATGTGAATAAGCCTTATAAGTCACTATCCTTTTTAGCTTATCTTGATGTGAATTAATCTCCGAAATTTAGTTTTTTGATGTGAAATAAGAAGATCGCTTTTTTAGCTTATACATTTATCCTTTTTAGCTTATTTGATGTGATTAAGCATATGAATTTATCATCATCTGATAAATTTATCGTGTTTGATGATAAATTTATCATCATCTGATAAATTAAGCATATGATGATAAATTTATTATCATCATATGAATTAAGCATATAAATTCAACTTATTTGACGAATTATGTGAATTTATCGTGTTGAATGATAAGCTAACTTATTAGGTGCTTGATGTAAATAAGCTTATGAATATCATCAATTGAATATTATTCTTGAATGTTAAAAGCTAACTTATTAGCTATTTTTAATGATTGATCATTAGTTTTATGCCTTTATTTTTTTTTTTAAAAATTTCCCACGCTGAACAAATATAATATTACAAGCAATAGAAAAACAATAATAATAAGTTGCTGAAAAAAATTAAAAAAACTTACTATAATCATATATGAATATAAGCTAGGTGTAAGCATTTATACTATATCATATAATGATAATGTGTCTAGAAAAATAAAATACAATAGTTTGTGATCTCCTGTTGAGTATGTAAAAAGATAGTTTGTGTATAATACATATATGATAATCTGCTGAAAATCAACTTCTATACACACTATAATATATCATATATGATAATGTGTTTTGAAACAAAAAAAACAAGCAATCGTGTCATCTCCAGGTGAGTAATATAAAGTAGTTGTGATTGTAAAAAAGTCGAAAAAATGGAAAATCTACTTGAATGTTCAACTTCTGTAAAACTATAATAAACCAAAATGATAATGTGCTTAACACTAAAATCAAATATTTTTATTTGTTAGAAAAAGCTGTTTCAATGCATTTGACACAAGTAAAATGGAAATACACAAATGAGACGAGGTTTGCAACAAAATCCTAACACATGACATAAACATCCCCATAGATGAAGATGAGCGACAGCACATGCCGTTGCAAAGAAGCACACAGACAAACAGGCGAAGCAAAATCTCATAAGGGATGCAGTCGTAAAAAAGAAAAAAAACTCACGATTCGTAAAAGAGTTGGCAGTGCCATCTAATGCAGTTACCTTTGAATGTAGACAATATTTACTAGTTTTCATTTTTAAGTACTTGTAGTGTGTACTGGTGGTACCAAAGTGTGGTGTGGGGGGGGGGGGGGGTTGGGAAGGGGGGGGGGGGGGGGGGGGGGGAAAAATTAAAAAAAAAAGGGGGGGGGAAAATATGTGTTCAAAGAATTTTGTATATGTGATATATATAAATATGAATTGATAAGTATTAGAGTTTTAGTTTTGTGGTAGGATTAAAATGTTTGGATTGATATAATAGGGTGTGTTTTTGGATGTTGAAGTATGTATAAATATTTAAGTGTTTAATAAAATAAAATGATGGTAATAAAAAAGGTTGAACTTAATGTTAATGGTAGATGCTACGTATAAAATAAAAAAATCAAAATGTGATTATCAAAACAAAAGAGAAATAATTAAAATCGATTGTGATGAACCAGTATATCATATGTGATATATAAAAGGTAAAATTATGTAACAAATAAAGATACAACATTTATTCACAATCAAAAGAGTAATTTTTAACAATATCATATATGATAACTCAAATAGAAAGTAACCTAATGTAAAATCATAATCAAAAGACACAAAAACAAAGAGTCTGCTGAATTCATGATTAAATCAAAACCTTCTTTTTATTGAAACTACTATTCTTCTTCTTAAATCAATTCTTCTTCGTTTTCAACCAAATCTACTTTTTCTTGAACAACTTCATCCTGGGCCACGACGACTTCATCTTGATCCTTAAACATACCCGTGCACGTCCTCTTGTTATGATCAGTACCTCCACACAACGAACATGAATTCCTGTTCCTCATACCTTTTTAATCTCTTTCTCTTTCCCTCCTTTAATACGCACCTTTCAATCTCTGAAAAAATAAAAATAAAAATAAAAGAATAAATAAACAGTCACCTGGAAAAAATAAAATATCATATATGATAATCACATGCCATATACATATGAAAAAGCAATATCATATATGATATATCAAACACATTAACCAAAAGCTACTTACAACAGCTTATTGCTAACTGATAAGCTAAATACACCTTAATTCAGCTTATATCAACACATTAATCTAATAGAGCTTATTCAGAACATAAAAATAGCTAATAATAAAGCTTATTAACAGTAGCAACATAAATAAGCTAATAAGCTAGCTTATAACTCAACAAAATAAATACAGATGATGATGATTAATAAACTTATTTATATAAATCACCTAATAAGTTAGCTTATCACTAGCAATAATTAATTCAGATAATTCGTTCAAAATAAGCTGAATTATAAGCTCATAAATTAGTAAGCTTAATCACATCAAATAAGCTAAAATAAAAACAGATCTGAACCTGATGTTAATCAACTGAAGAAGGAGATAATCGATTCAAAATAATTTAATCGATTGAAGATCGATCGATTAGTTGTTTGTGTTGATGGATCGATTAGTTGTGGATCGGTGTAGAGAGAGAAAAAAAAGAAGTGCAGGTATGTGTGTGTATCAAATGAGCTGGTAATAGAAAAATAAGTTTATATATAAGACAAAAATACCCCTCTAGTGTAAATAGACAATTTAATCTCATCCATTGGATGAGATGAAGATGGAGGGTGGGGATGAGTCCCCCGGTATCCACAAAATGTTTGGTATCCAAATGAACTTAAATCAAAATTTAATAATTATGATATTTTTAAGTCAGCTATCATGTTATCCAAATGTGAATGCTCGCCTTTTATGTCTATTGATATGAAATTTAACACTTACATATAATTTAACGCATGACACTTTTAAATATAACCATAAAAAATGAACACATAAGCAACAAGTAATAAAAAAGTGATTATTGTTTAATAAATTTTACTAAATTGATGATCTATATTAGGGGTGAGCATGGAGCAGGTTTTGGTTTTTTTGACTAAACCAAACCGCAGACTACATTTCGGTTCTATAAAAATAAAAACCGCACCGCACCACAATTTGCTGTTTCGGTTTTGCGGGTTTTTGCGGTTTTTGTGGTTTTGCGGGTTTTAACCGCACCGCACCATAAGTTATGATTTATATAATTTTTATGGGTTTTTGCGGTTTCTGGCTTATTATTGCATATAGGTTAATTCGCAATTAAGTACTTAATTAAGCACACATGACTTTTAGGCTTCTAGCAGGCATTTATAAATTATACATACATATAATTACCGCGGAACAGTACAAGCTACAGTAGCCCAAATTATAGGCTAAAAGGTGGCTCGCAATCTGGCCCAAAATCTGCTTCAAAATCGGACAATACTGTTCACCGATGAACAGTGCGCCGGCAAAAAAGTACTGTTCATCGGCACACACACATCAACATTCGGGAAAAAATTATTCGGGAAAAAAAGAAAATATTCGGGAAAAAATTAGCCCGCCGCAACGTAAATTTTTTTTCCCGAAGCGTAAAAAAAAATATATTCGGGAAAAAATTAGCCCCGCCACAACGCATCGGCCCCAAAAAAATCCGAAACGTACAAAAAAAATTATTCGGGAAAAAATTAGCCCCGCCGCAACGCGCGGGTTCTTTTGCTTGTACTTATACAAAGTGTAAAACGACGCCGTTTCATTCTCTCACAGATTTCCTATTCATTATAACTGTTACACATAGCATTGTTTATGGCATAATCCATTCATATCAGTCCAGCCCAATCTGCGTCTGTTTTTAATATGTATCTGCCCTCCACTCTTCTTCTCCATTCTGGATCCTTCGCCACACACACATCAACATCAAACTATTAATCCCTTACCGACGACACTTCTAGGAGCTAGCTATATCCGTATTTTAATTAGTTTGATAAAAAAAGTATGCTTTTTACTTGGCGGTTGATGATGTTTATCAGCGGGTGTGTGTTGGTTTGAATTGGAATCATCCAAAAACATTAACACAAGTATGAAATTCTTTATTCAAAATTAAAACGATTGAAATTTTAAGTTAGGGTTTTGTTAGAATATGGGGGTTGTCTTGATTTTGGCTTTTTTTTAGCATTTTAGTGGGTTTTATAAACTGTAGGGGTTTTTTTGGTTCATAAATTCTAAGATTCAATGTTTTTATACTGTTTACATCATCCCTTGCTCATTTTCCTTCCAGTCATGTTTTTTTGG
>BQNB010179469.1:0-12770 GCA_026074375.1 Tanacetum coccineum | reverse complement strand
TTCAAAACATTGGTTTGGACAGATGTGAATAGGTTTTTGTACCTTTGTTGTTGGGATAGTGATGATGTTGACTGAAATCTTGGTAGACAGTGAATAAATGATGGCTTTGTTTGATGGGTTGTTTTTTGGATAATAGATAATTTGGATATATACTAGCATTTATTCGTGCAAAGCAGGGACATTAAAAATAAAAAAACTAAAATTAATAAAACTATTTTAAAATGGATGTTAAATTAAAGAGCACGAAATTTTAAAAAATATGATGAAATTAAATAATAAAAAAATAAATAGATAAAATGATATTTCAATTTAAAAATAAAGGTGAATTTTTAATTAAGAAGTGACACATGTCACTTTAAAATGTGTTTTCTTAAAATGAGATGGATGGTCAAGATTGCACTTAAGTTGTTACAAAATGTTGTTATATAAAATGAGATGGATGTGTTTGTTGTTAAAAAAATATTTTTATAAAAAGAAAAGGAAAAGTCTGTATTTAGACTTTCTCAATATGAAAGTGTTCTAAATGATTTATAATGTAGTATAGATATGCGTTATTTTTAAGTCATTGTGTATTGTCTTTTATTCGATGATAATGAAAAAGAAGATGCTAATGGAGTGAGTGAAAAGTCAATAAAATGGAAATAAAATAATGGAAAGGTTTCGATGGTATATGGTAGTTAATTTGGAATGAGGATGGAGGATGGTGGGCGAGTGATCGTGGATTGAAAGTGTTTGTTTATTTTGAAGAAGATGATGGGTTTATATTGGTTTATATTTGTGAAAGATGATTGTTCACAAGATGCAATTAGTTGCATAAAGTTTTCAAAAACATTAATTGAGAGACCAATTTAAAAAGTGAATTGACTACTATACCCTCTACAACGAGATAAACTTAAAGAGAGTTTTGAACTAAAAACCGTTTAATTGAGAGGGACCTACACTACATAACATTCACACTTGAGAATGAACGGTGCATTTTTTTTGTCAAAGAACAAAACTTGTCGGTTAACGTATATCACAAGGACGAACCATGTAATTTACTCTTGTTAGTATTAGAATGCATATTAGTCCTAAACTTTAAGGTTTTTAGTGTAATATTAACTCATAATTAAAAGTAATATTAATTAGGAGGAAAAAGTGCATTATTGCAAGCATAAGATAAGCCAACAATTTGAGGCGGTCATAGTTTTGGTTTATATCTCAACTGATTATCCTTGTTCTTTCTTCTTGGTCTTTAAGCTTAGTTCTATTCTTTTTAGGATATGTTTTCTAACCCCCACATCCCTTATAAATAGAGGTGATGGGAGAGGGGTCGATTATATCGTGTCTTCTTTTCTTACTCAATACAATTAAATATTTGAGGGCATTACCAAGGCCGGCTAAAAGGAGGTGCAACCCGTGCAATGGCACAGGGCTCCCTTTTTCTCAAGGCCACAAAATTTTAATTTCATCCATTATTCTATTTAGTGTATATGAAATTTAAAAAGCCCAAATCTCTTATTCCTATTGTTTTTCGTTGGTTAGCTGACATCAAAGACCATGATGCTAATATATTTTAACAAAAATGTATCAACATACCACACTTAATAACCATTGTCAGATTTAGAAAAAGAAAAAGTACAAACTTTCTTGCCACTTGATTGTTACCGAGTATATATTATAACAGTTCCATTGGATTTGAGTGATTTTCGTTCAACTATATTATAAACATCAATATATTTACCATATTACAAGAAGTTGACTTTGTGGTCCACTGGTAATTATGTTCAAAATTTTCGTGTTTAACGAAGCCTCTTATGGTTACGGCACAAGGCCACCAGAATCCACGGGACGGGCCTGGACATTATGTGTGTACCTTATTTATTTTCTGTCGTGCAATAGATTGTGTGTATCGTGTTCATCAGAGTCGAGTTCCGCACTCGAGCATTCAAGTTTGTTGTACAAGATACAACACCAATAAAACAAACTTATATTAAATTATGACTTTACATTAAAATGTTATGTTAATATAACAAGCATGTTTACCCGCGCGTTGCTGCGGGACGTTAATTTTTCGCGCATAGTTGCGGGTTTAATTGTTTTTTCCTATGACTTGGATAGATGAGAAAGTATGCTGAGATTTTATGCAAAGGGGGACTTATTAAATAATCAACTATTCAAGCAGATCACTCATCGCTAACAATGGTAATTTTATCATTGGTTTAGTCACGAATGAAGGGAAGGTCCTTGCACTGGATCTTGAAATCTATAACAATGCGGGGAATTCACTTGATCTTTCGTTATCAATACTTGAACGTGCAATGTATCACTCACATAATGTCTACGAGATCCCACACGTTAGGATTAATGGAAGTGTTTGTTTCACTAATTTTGCTAGCAACACTGCGTTTAGAGGGTTTGGTGGACCCCAAGGTATGCTCATTACTGAAAATTGGATTCAAAGAATTGCCATGGAAGTCAAGAAAATCCCTGAAGAAATTTGAGTAAGTTATTCGTGCATGTGCTGAATTGGATCACAAATGTTATGTTTCATGGAGATTATTAGTACTAAAAAGTATGATTCTGTTTCAGGAAATTAATTTCTTAAGTGAAGGGTCAATATTACACTATGGTCAACAAATTCAAGACTGTACTTTGAATCGGCTTTGGGATGAACTCAAGAAATCTTGCAAGTTTTCGGAAGTTTGGAAAGAAGTTGAAGAGTTTAATCTTCGTAATCGATGGAAGGAGCGTGGAATTGCTATAGTTCCCACTAAATTTGGCATTTCGTTTATAATAAAGTTCATGAATCAGGTTAGCATTATCAAAGGGTAATATAAACTGACCTAATTGCCCCTTCCTTTGAAATAAATTCTAGACTTCTGGTAATTTTCTATTATATTAATTACTTAAATTAATTAGGAATTTCAAATACGCGAACAAGTTATCTCAATCTTACAACCTCAAACAGCAGCACATATAAACATAATTTCCTACATGTCGTATTATAGCTGATCATCTGGTTCTAGTTATTGAAAATCACTCTTAAAACACATGTTCAAACGTCCTCTAAATATATGTATTTGTGCTCATTGGCTGCAGGCAGGTGCACTCATTCAAGTGTATACAGATGGAACCGTGTTGGTCACACATGGTGGTGTTGAGATGGGTCAGGGCTTACATACAAAGGTTGCTCAAATTGCTGCTTCCGCCTTTGATATTCCTCTTAGTTCAGTATTTATTTCTGAGACAAGTACCGACAAGGTAATAACATATTATGACTCTCTTAAAGTTAAATCAATACTTTTTTGTAGCACAATGTATGCTTTTCTTGACTGTTTGATCTGTTGGAATAGGTTCCTAATGCATCTCCAACAGCAGCTTCAGCTAGTTCCGATATGTATGGAGCTGCGGTTTTGGATGCGTGTAATCAAATAAAAGCAAGAATGGAGCCAATAGCATCTCTTAAAAAACACAGTTCTTTTGAGGAGGTGCATGAATGGCACTTCATTAATTCAATAAAACTGCAACAGAAGGATCCAATGATTTATGATGAACATTTTTTCTGTTTCTTTTCAGTTGGTATTAGCATGCTATTTCGAGCGCGTAGACCTTTCTGCACATGGGTTTTACAATGTCCCCGACATTGGTTTCGACTGGGCAACTGGAAAAGGCCATCCGTACATGTATTTCACATATGGAGCCGCATTTGCTGAGGTGGAAATTGACACGTCGACTGGGGATTTCCACACGAGGGCTGCTGATGTCATCTTGGATCTCGGATTTTCCATCAATCCAGCCATTGACGTTGGACAGATTGAAGGAGCATTTGTGCAAGGTATGGGATGGGTAGCTCTAGAAGAGTTAAAATGGGGTGACGATGCTCACAAATGGATTCCACCTGGTTGCTTGTTCACTTCTGGCCCGGGACATTACAAAATTCCATCTGTAAATGATGTCCCTTTCAAAAAAGGTTTCGTTATTAAAGGTACAACACTTCATTTATTCTACTTTATGCTTTGTGTATAGGGTTTCCGTCACACAAACCCTACATACTTATTATAAATGCAAATAAGTACCAAACTTTTTCGGTGTTGAGTATGTCCTCATTTTTTGGTTGTCAGTAAAATATATACAAGTGTTGTTTATTTATTTGAAATTGATGGACTAAACACCTTTTTAAACTTGGGCGACCAATTTTACCAGAAAAAAATACTATACTTAACCGCATTCTTAAAGAAAGTAATAAAGTATATAGGGATCTTTTGACGGTAACTGATATTGTTTCTAAACAAGTTATATTCTTGAAGAAATACAAATTAAAAGATGCACGTACATATCTATTTTATTTTTTTGTAATACAGGATGCTCCAAATGACAAGGCTGTATATTCATCAAATGGCTTGTATTGATGACTTCACTGCACCATTTGTTAAGTCTGATTTTCGACCCAAGCTTAGCATCTAGCAAGTGAATCAACTCGTCACATTAAACCCATGATTGTACTGTATGTACATCATTTTGTATAGTTAACTAAGAATACTATTCAGATTCAGCCCCTTGTGAACTTGGTAAACTGTTATAGTTCCCACTTGGATTGAGGCTATGAACTTAGAAATTGAGTCTTTGCATAGAAATAAAACATGGGTCTTATCTGATCTTCCGGTGGGTAGAAAAACCATTGGGTGTAAATGGATGGACAAAAGCTATAAATGAGTAATGTACTTTTTGTTTTGTGCTATTATGAGTAAACCTCCTTAAAAAAATATCAAAATGAGTAACTTACTTTGAAAAAGTCACCAAAATGTGTAACTATTATTTTATTTTATTTTTTTTAAAAAAAATTTAAAATTAAAAGTCAACTTTTTTTTAAAAAAAATTTAAAAATTAATTGTTTTAAAAAAAAAAAAAATTGTACAGTAAAAGTAAAAGTCAACTGTTTTTTTTTTAAATTTAAATTTTTTTTCTTTTTTTTTTAATTTTGTATAATCAAAGTAAAAGACAACTTTAAAAAAAAAATTAAAATTGTTTTTTTTTTTTTTTTAAAAAAATTTATACTTTGTTTTATTACAATTTTTTTTAGAAAACATAAAACAAAGTATAACAAAAAATATTTACATTTTTTTTAATTTTTAAAGAAAAATCGCTTAATTTTTTTTGGGGTTTTTAAATAGATAGGTTACCAAACTATCAATTTTTGTTCGCCTAAGTTACTAAACTTTTTTTGTTCATTTGGGTTACTGGACTATCAAAACCGGTTAAATTTAGTATCGAACTACCGGTGACCGGTTGCTAGTGTTAATTCCCGGTTACATTGCCAGCGTGGCATTTGACGTTTGATACAAATAAGTTACTGAACTTTGCGAATTTGTTCACCTAAGTTACTAAACTTTGCCAATTTTTACACACGTTTTATACACATTTTTATCTACACATTTTTATACACACATTTTTATAAACACGTTTTCATACACACATTTTTTATATACACATTTTTATATACGGTTTTATTACACATCTTTTTATACACACAATTTTTACACACGTTTTTATACACACATTCTTGTACACATTTTTATACACAGTTTTATACACGTTTTTATACACACATTTTTATACACGGTTTTATACACAAATTTTTATACACACATTTTTATACACGGTTAAATAGATCTATAAGATCAAGTATAAGTCCACCGGTGAGGTAGATAGGCATTGAGCCAAGCTTGTTTCCAAAGGCTATAGTCAAAGTGAAGGTCTTAATTATGAGGAGACTTTTAAGCCTGTTGTCAAGATGATCAATGTTAGATGTTTAATTAGTCTTGCGATTCATAATAATTGACCATTATTTCAATTGAATGTTAACAATGCTTTCGTGTATGGATATATTAATGAAGAGGTTTATATGTCTTTGCCACCTGGTTTTTATAAGGAAGAAAAAAAGGTTTGCAGGTTGGTAAAGTCTTTATATGGTCCGAAACACGCTCCTAAGCAGTGGAATGAGAAATTGTCTACTCCTTTAGTTGAGCATGGGTTTCTCTAAAGTAAGTATGATTACTCTTTGTATGTTAAGAGTAAGAAGGGGCGATTTATTGCTTTTTTGGTGTATCTTGATGATATTGTTATTACAAGTAAAGATTTACAAGAAATTAATAATTTCAAAACTTTTCTTAGCTCAAAGTTTATGATCAAAGTGTTTAAAAGACCTTAAAGGGTATGTATTATTGTAATTATAATTGTATTTTGTACATTAGATTGTATATTATATACTAATATCATAGTTTACTGACTAAGCAACTTATACATAACCTAACGAGTATAGCTCATCTATACAATTGGACCGGCCCATCTAATCTAGTTTACTGACTAAGCAACTTATACAAGTTAAGGACGGGCAAAAACATGTAGCTTGGATCATAGGAAGGTGAAAATCGGGAGTGTGTGTGTAATGGCTTTGTAAAGATGTAACACCCCCAAATTGGGTCGCAGCGAAATAATGAGTCCGGGAGCGTTACTTCATAGATCAATAGCACAAGATATGAGAAATACCTCTAAAAGAGTCGTTTAAAATACGATAAATTGGATTTTATTGAAATTGTTTTCTTAATACAAAGCGGCAACGGTTTTTAAATTGGGTTCACATTTGATAACAAAGATTTTAGATCTAACTAAATTCCCAAGATGTAATGAATCCAAATCTTTTTGGCTATGGACTCCCCAAAAGGAGTATCCCCAATGTATCTTAGCACCTCGTGCCTCATTGACCTGAGGAAAAACATGATTTAAGACGTCAACCATTAAAGTTGGTGAATTCTATAGGTTGTTGTAAATATAATGTTAGGACACGCAAGATTTCTAAGCAGTATGATAATGCTAACAGATGCAAACATCACAAAGTGTAATTACGTTTTCCTAAGCTCATGACACTGAAGCTCGACATGTATGAATTGCAATATAAATTGCCAACATTGCCCTTGATGATGTTCTATCCTGAAAATCACCCAAATACTCCGACATGGCTATTCGTCCGTTGTAAGCTGACCCGGCACAGTGAGTGCTACTCACTATTCCGAACGAGGATGTCAATCCATATAGATCTATTTAGAACAATTCGCGCTCACACAATGTAATTGACCAGTTCATAATAATGGGCAACAGTGGGGGTGTCGCTTACTTAGGCAAACACGTAATCATGATTAAAATGTACACTTGCGTACCAAACTTTGGTAAAACAATGCATGTTTTAACCCAAAAGTTTGTTAATTATTGGATATGAGTTAAAACATGGGGCTAAGGAAATACCTTAATGAATAGTGTTCATTAATTATGAATCAAGTGAGTGAGTCGACAAGCGAAATCCGAACGCAACCTAATTAATAAAATGTAGGCAGTCATGAGTACATTGTACTTCTAGTATACCATTCACAAGTTATATAGTTACACTACCACCTAATAGTCTTTGTTTAGTTTTAAATGTCAAAACAAGGTTTAAACTGTACCTTATTGAATAAAGGTGTTTGTATTTGTATCTGTAAAATAAAGTGTGGTTTTCGTCTCATAATTGATTGTTTGTTAATAATACATGTTTTAATATTATTATTGGTTATATAATGATATTATATAATTGGTTTAATTTTTTTGATAAAATAGTGGCACAAAAGTAAAAATAATTTGCATATGGTTTATAAAACTTATATCTATATCGTTTTTAAAACTCTCTGTTTTTCACGTTATTTATATCATGGCCTTACGTATTAAGTAAAATATATCAAAATATTATATTTATAATTATTTATGCCCAACTGTTGTAACAGTTGTTTCTAAATTGGTTTTTTTAAAATTATATAAACTACTTTCTATATAATTAATCTCGCAACCTTTCTAAGTCATAACTTTACTCATTATTTAATACGTTTCGCTTGTTTTTTATATGTATGATTTGTTTTATTTGAAAAGTTCTAATCAAAATTTTATATTTATAAATATGGTTTGGGGTACTGTTTCTGAACAGTAACAGTAAGTGAAAGTTTATAAAAATACTTTTTATAACTTTAATTATTGAAATCGTATTTTAATTGTATCTTGTTCGTTTTAATTCGGTTTTTAGCGATTCCTATGTCCACGTCTTCGTAATTAAAAGCTCTATTTATGAAAATTATTTCCCAACAGTATACTGTCGTGAACAGTAACCTATTTTTAATACTTTTATAAAAATACTTTTTAACTTAAACTTGTAAATAACGTATCACCTTCATTTTAAATCCGTTTTTCGAGTTTCTTACATGTTTGGATTCGTCATGAAAAGTACTATTTTTATAAAATATCTCCCTTAATATACCAGATCTGAAACAGTAAATATTTTTGTAAAATAACTTTTATAAAAATACTTTTATCCATTTAATTATTGTAAACTTAAAAATGTCATATCTCCTTCGTTATTGCTCGGTTTTTCAAGTTTCTTATATGCTTACGATCCTTGTGATAAGTACTAATTGAATAAAATATAAAATGTATACCCTTATACACGAATTCAAACACTAGGTTCTTATGTTTGTACATGATTTATTTTATACAATTGTTTTATATACTTTTCACTTTGCTAAACCATTACAAGTCCTCTAACTTATTAAATAACATAACTTGATATATTTTAAGTCCTCTATAATATGTCTATGAATATGTACAAGTATGGAAACTCCTTATGATCTTTGTACATAACTTTTGTAGATAAAACTTTCAATACAAATTAATTTACAAACTAAACTTATAAATTAATTTACACTTATATAGAATGTTTACTTCCATTTTAAGTATCATTTCACCAACAATAATACAAAGTCCAAATTATATATATATATATAACTTTGTACATTTCCATAAATCATAAAAATGAACCTAGTGTGTTAACTATAATGAACAATCATGAAAAAAACATATGTAAAAGAATAATGACATGCTTAGTATAAATGAACCTTTATAGAATAGATGTAGGATGATGAAAAACAAGATAAAACTACTTAGAAAGGCATTCCCAAATTCAAAACCCTAAATCAGATACCCTAAATATGTTTTTCTTGATTAAATCCTTGATAAACCAAATCCCAACTGTAAATACCATGAGTAACCATTCAGATACTGCTAGCAATGAACCCTTGTATGCTTGGAATACCTTAGATTAAAAAAAAATGAAACCCTAGTTTTTTTAATGTATGATGTGGAAACCTAAAGACTGATAGGTTCTTTGATCGTTTAAGCTCAGGTTGTTTAGACCTTTATCTAGAGACTATCAAAGTTTCATAAGTTATAAAAAACAAAGCGAATAAAGAACAGAAAATATCAACAAGGTGTTCTTCATTAATAACCAAACATTCTACATAGCCCTAATTCTAGATGATCAATTCTAGAACGGTTACTCTAACTAGTAACAGGAATCATAGATTCTTAAGGCTAAAACAAACAAACCCTAGGCGTCTACAATAAACCATACGCCTAGGCACACACACACCCCTTTAGTCGACTACATCTTTTCTTTGTGTATTTTTTCTAAATGCATAGACCTCCTTTTACAGCATAAAGGGTCCTTAGGCTATAAGGCAAGCCTAATAATAATAAATATGAAAAATCATCGATTTTAATTCAATCATCGTATCTTTGACCAAATCTTTCATCTTATCTTTGTAGGTAATTCTTGACTACAACTTTGGTCCTTCATGTTTCCATCTTGTTTCATTCATGTTTTGTCTTATTAACTCAAAATATAATTCCCAACAATCTTCCCCTAGTTGATAATGACAAAACCCAATAAACACGAACACTCATAGTATCTTTGGATTTATTCAAAGGACTATAAGTCGTTTAAGGCTCATTGAGATCCTGTTTATAAGGACCTACAGGAAATCATCACTGAATCATCTTTCCCTTTTTGTTATAATCAAGTAGGGGACTAAAATATGCAACTTTGATCTTCACAACTATGAACCAATATTACACTTCCAATCCAAGCCTTCTATCTCCTCAAATTACCTACCATTAAGCACAATAAGAAAAATGAACTTGAGTAGTAGACACTCACACTAGCAGTAGTAACAAAGGCTAGTAGTAGTAAAAACCTTCATCTCGATGTAGCATATAAATGGTTAAACATTTAATCAATAAGCTTTCCCTAAAACCCATATGTTAACCATTTCTTGAATCTTCAATTCTGTAGGCTCTATGTAATGATCACTGATGAAGAAAAATTAAGTATAACAAATTTGATGCCGAAGTAGAATAACCCAAACTTGTGTCTTATATCTTGCACTATAATATGATAAGAACTCATAATCTTCTTCTTCGTTTTATGAGTAGACCTCGATCTCTTGATAAAATCCTCATCTTCAATGAGACACTGAGCACAACAACGTAACTCCTTTAAGTGATAGTAAATACCTGTGAGTACTACAACGTACCTCCTTACATCAGGTAAAAACTAGATTAATCAAGTCTTTATCAATAAAACCATGAAAGCACGAACAAGTTATCTCCAAGGCTAAAAGATATGATAAGAACACGCATCCAAGAATTCCACTTCATCTTCAAATAAGCAATAAATAATCCTCTTCGTAATCAATTGTAGCAAATAATCTGAAAACGAGCCTTTTCAAACATTTAAGAACATGTAAACCATAACTAGTTACCTTCTAACCTGTGTGTGTGATTATCTATCATCCGAGAACCAAAATCCTTTCATTGTCCAATATCGGACACAACTGGCAGTATTAACTGCTTCTCGGACAATACTAGCAGTTGAAACTGCTTCCTTGTGCGAACAGTACTAACCTTGATCGATCAAAGCAGGCAGCATTAACAATTTTCGAACAGCACAAAACATGGGCGAACAGTATTAACTTAATACTGTTATACTTCTTCAAATCTCAAACAGTAACAACTTGTTTTGAGCAGCTTTAGATATTTCGAACAACATTAACCTTCTTGTATTAGTACCAAGAAACGAGCAGTACTAATGATGTTCGAACAGTATTAACATTCCATTGTGCTCAAACAGTATTAATATACATAAAACCCAAATCGAATCATGTTCCTTGTATTTCATACCACCATATCTTCCTTGTGAGCTTATCAAAACAATCAATAGCAGTAGTAGGACATGTAGATTCGACACCAGAAAACATACTACTAGGGTTCATCATCACCCATGTGGGTAACTCACCAGAACTAGTAATATTATAAATAAGAACCATATTAGGGTTTTATCGCCACAACAAATCAAAGTCTTTGTTATTTTGTGCTTCTACTCGTAACTTCTCAATCTTTTCTTTTAACCACAAAGAGAACAAATTCTTGAGAGTACGAAATCCAACGAGATCAATAACAAGAAAATCATATAGCCAAAAACCCTTGGATTAGGATTTCCTTGATCTCGGTTTAATAATACAAATCTTGCATCAAAATAACAAATCGAAACCCAAAAAAAATAACGCTTACTAATTGTATTGCATACCCAAGCAGGTAGAGAGGACGATCATAAGCATCATTATATCAACATAACTTCAAAACCCCATTGAAACTTTTAACCACCTCGATTTCTTGAAAATTAGGGTTTTAGGGTTTCTTCAAAAACCTTGTAGATCCTAGATCGAGAGCCACGTGGCTCTGATACCACATGTTGAATCTAAAGATCGTTTAAGCTCAGGTTGTTTAGACCTTTATCTAGGATAATATCAATGTTCATAAGTTATAAAAACAAAGCGGAATAAGAACAAAGATATTCAACAAGGTTTACCATTCATACGTTTTCACCAAGCCCCAATTCTAGATGATCAATTCTAGAACGGTTACAATCTAACAGGGATCAAAGATCCTTGGGGCTACACCAACTCTACTAGACGTCTACATCTTTAACACTTTGTGTACACACACTTTTCTGGATACCTTAAACCTACACACCTAATACCCTTTATATAGAGGGAAATTAAGGCTTACAAAGGAAGCTAATCAATAGATAAGGAAACTAATTAAATCACATTAAATCACATTAATATGTTTCCTAATCATTATCTTAAACATCTTTGACCAAATCTTCATAATTCTCCACCAGCTTGAAGAATTCTTTAATGACGATTATGATCCTTTTGTTTCATTCTTTTATTTATTTTGTCTAATCAAATTTAGAATCCCAACAAAACTGATCGGATACACGGGCCTGTAGTGTTAATCTATTAGTTAAGTCAGATATTATAAATTTAAGGATTTTTCTAACTTGTGCCCTAGGTGCATAAGTTAAGGAAGGTTCACTGTCTGTGTAAAACCTAAAAATCTCAACAAGTGTAAAATTACCAAAATACCCCTAATTCAAGAAAATCCATAAAAGCTTAAATAAATTTCATTTTAATTATAGAAATTATGAAAATACAATATATGGAAATTATGAAAATTTATGTAAGAATAAAATACTTTATATTATGTGAGAAAAATAATTAATAATTATATATATAACTTTAGCCGAAATATTTGAATTTAATTATTTATATATTACAAATTTAATTAAATAAAATAAGGATAATTAACAAAATAATTATGCAAATTTAAAATCAGATTTATTCCATTTTGAAAAGCCCATATCTCTGCCAAATACTTATTAAAATTCATTTGTGCATTTCTTTTATCTAAATCCTAAAAATCAAATTAGCCGAAACCCTAAAATCATAAAAGTGGAGGCACAAAATTTCTCCAAGGCAAGCACGAATTTTCTAAGGTGTTTTGAAGGTCAAGGATTGTGGGAAAAATAGTGG
>BQNB010179466.1:917-12770 GCA_026074375.1 Tanacetum coccineum | reverse complement strand
GGAAATTCTTTAATTATATGCTTAAGGGAAGAGCTCACAAGAGTAGAATTGAAGCAGTTAATAATGAATAAGGAGTAAGATATGAGGGTGCTCAAGTTGTAGAGCAATTTGTAAACCATTTCCAAAGCTTCCTTAGGAATGTTGTTGTTGTGCAAAATTTTGACTTGGGAAGTGTCACATCCCGTTAATTTTAGGTCAATATTTTAAACTTTTCCGATCATTATTTTTGACTTTTATACGTTACGTTTGAATCTGGCAATTTACCAGGAAGTTAACCCGCGTAAATCTAAAAACATCATCGGACGCGTCCCGACTTTGGATTATGATTAGTCTAGATATTATATGCATTATTTTATCTTTTCTAAGTGTTTCGTAGATTACAATCACTTTCGATACTTATTTTTATGTTTTAGCGTATAATTTATGTTTTTTGCGTTTTTGATCAAACGGAACCCCGAAAACCCAAAATCTTTTCGTGTAAACTTTAGTTATCGTACATCTTGTCTCCCCTTTATTAATTTTGGATGCCTAAACCCAACAAAACAACCATAAGTCTTGAAATTAAATCAAATGCATCATTCTTTCTTTATTATGCATGTGCTTATGTAAGGGGAAGATAGTGACTTCTCATGGAGTCATTACCATGCACAAGGAACCATGCAAGACTAGTGCATGTGATCTCTTCCATTTTAACTTACCGAAATTCAAACCTAAGCCTAAATATAAGAACCATGGTCCCAAAAATTAAACCCCTCGGTCCTTGTGGTTGTTTTCGGCCGAGCAAAGCACACACATGCACTTTTTTGTGTTGGTCACTTGATACTACAAAACAAGAAACTCTAAACCATCCTTTATCCTATAAATACCATGTTATAAAACACATACTAGGTCATTCTCATTCCCAAGCCTTATCAAAAATCTCTCATCTCTTTTTCTCTCTTCTTGGCTCACGGCACCAAACAAACACCCATTTAAGGTTTATTTTCTTAATTTCCTCCAAGATCCAAGTATACTAGGTTCATATCTAAGGTTTTTTATGGTGATTCCAAGTATTGATTCATTGATTCAAAGGTTTATTTCAAGATCTACAAATTAAGGTTTGGTTATTATTTGAGGTTTTTCAAGATCCAAGTCTTCCATCATCTTCTATCATATTTTTTAAGCTTGTTCTTCATTTTGTAAGCTTACTTTGAAACTTATGCTTTCATTTCTACTTTCATTAATTATTTACTTATGTTCTTGCATAGATACATAAAGTCCTATGGTGTTTGTGTTAATTTTTCTAAAAAAATGAAATAACATCTTGACATCTTTTATAAAAATGGAAGTAACATGTTTATGACTTTATGATTTTGGTGAGGTGAGTTGAAAAGTGAGTTGCAACAATAGAAATGAATAGATTAGGTTAGTTTTAGGTGTGATTTTGTGGTGGATTAGTTATGAATGTAGATTAGGCTAGATTAGGCACTATTGTGAAGTTTGGTGGAATTTTTGAAAGCGTTTATAAAATACATAGTTGATGATCCGAAATTGTTTTGAGATTTTGGTTAACTTATGAATGTTTTCATTAGGCGTAAAGGTAGTTTTTGGAGAGCTTGTTTCGAGTAGATAGATTTTCATATATTAATGTCGGTACCTTAAAATATCATTTCACTTCCATACAAATAGGTATGAATCAATGATAAGAAACCATAAGAAAAGAGACAAAGAAAGAATTTTAGAGAGAGAAAGTAGAGAGAAAATGAGATGGTTGATTACCTTGTGAAAAAATACAAATGAGACCAACTTTTAAAAAAACCTAGCAAAAACGTATAGTATCACATGTAGATTAATTAGAATCATTCAAATGTTCGTTGGCATATTTTAAGATAAAGCGTTAAGGGGTTTCTAAAAATGTAAGTTTATGAATATTAGCAGGTAGACATGAAGTTAAACGTTTAGGTTCTCTAGTGCGTTTAAAGGAATATGGATTTAGCAAATATAGGGACGGTATTAACGTCCGAAACTAAAACATTCCTAAAATAGAAACTAACTAAAAAATGGAAATTTTTGGTTTAAACGCCAAAACTTAACGAAAACTCTATAAATTTTATTTATTTCACGTTTTGTTAATTTTAGCCAATAGCACAAACACGCATGGATGCTTTTTTTCTCTTATAAATGATATCGTACAAGTTTCGTATACTTTTCCGTCTTCTCACTGACAACTGTCGACCCATTCTTTTCAGAATGAACTATCTTTTCTTTATACTGCTTTCTTGTACAATCTGTCGACTTTCTGCAGTACTCTTTTGATACCTGTGTATTCGAATAAGTATTATAAGTTACACAGTTGGGCCTACAAATTACTTGGTGGCTTTAATTAGTAAATAACTAAAACCATATTAGTATAGAATTTTTTCAACATAGTTTGTAAAATATAAAACAGAAAAATAAAAATTTCTATAAAAAATATATATTCAAAATATTAAAAAGAATGACATTAATAATTTAATAAAATAAATATATATAAAATGTCGACTCTGCCTAGCGGAATTCGTGCCGAAGGTGGTTCTACCCGAGCCTAGGCGATTTTTGCAACATGGGCGATAACTTTAAAAATACGGTGGTGTAGACTGTTCAAAGCAATTAATTCATAACAAATTCCAGTCATGGAAAGAAAACTGACAACCATCACACTTGCAGAAGCCTAAATATATCAAAACGTCCAAATCCAACACATTTCTTTGACCTTTCAAATAAAAATATCACAGCTGTGATATGTGGCGCTACTCACTCAGGTTAATTGTAAACTATTTTCATGATCCAAAGACATTGAAATGCATCTATACTACATGACCTTCAGTTTCCTAACTAAAATCCATTATGTTTAAATCTGTTGTTCGTATAAAAATAGTCCAAATTAGTGCAAGACACAATGAAATCAAGTTTACCATGATGGGATTCTTTTAGATGCGTTAAATCGTGTTGCGTATGGTGTACCATGAGAAGCTGCATCTGCTCTTATTTCACTTCATTTTAGTCTACGCATGTGATTCAGAATAGCGACACACTCGTCAAGAGCAAGCTTGATCCTGCAATTGGCTTTTATAGTGAGAGCTTCTCCCATGTGCATCTTCGACCTTGATTTGCAGCTTTTTGAAGCTCTAAATGTGATGGATTTTATATGATTTCTAAGTACTGACAATAGAAACCAATAGACCCTACTTGCTAAATACCATTGGAGCCAAAAAAGTGGAACCAAAGTGAATGTAAAGATAATGAAAATTGAGCTAATGTTTTATAAAATAAGCACCTGAGCTAAGGTAGCAGGCATAACCACAGTAACATCGCCCTCCTAATATTGAGAAAATAGCTTCACAAGTCCTCCCAATGGGAAACCAAGTTCCAATACCCGATTGCATCGTGTTTCACCTCCATCTCAACAAGTTGCGCAAGCTGCAACATGAGAGTGCTAAATGTCAAAAACCGAAACAAATAAAATCCATGCTTAAAGAACTGGATATAAAACAAATGAGGCAAATGACATTAGATTGAACTTGCCAAAGGTACCTATTTGATCACTTATTTATATAAAATAGTTACTCAAAAGAAAACGGGTCAACTGACTAAAATGGTTTGACAATTGCACAAAATGAGTATTTTTTTCTTTTTCACAAATCAAATATACACACTCGCGACTAATACCTCACAATGTCTCAACTAAGATTTGACATGAATATGCATTGGAAAACAAAAAAAAAGAAGAAAATGTCATCTTCTTCTCTTAGCTATTTATATAAACTCTAGAATAGCTGTCGTAACAAAAGTTGGCCAGAGATATAAATACATGCATGTGAGATACCATCTGATCACAGTGAATGCAGAGAGGAGATCCATATTTGCATAATACATGAAGTCTATCTACAAGTCTCCATGGCCTTCCCCTTTAAAAGTAACTAACAGACGCGTTGGTTTCAGGGTTATTTGGATGCTCGATCCTGGCCTTTCTAAATCGTCATTGGCTTCTTTCAAGGCTGCTGACTTCAAACAAATATCATCATGTTAATAAACATGGTCACAAAATTAAGTTTGAACTAAGAAGATAGATTGCTTGGTTGACACGTCTCAGATGTGAGATACCAATAACTTGCCGTCTGACAAACCACAGATCCATCCCTAGGTTACATCTTCTCTTGGTCCACTGCCATATGGATACAACATGATCACTTAGCCTCACATCATATAAGAATATATTCAATATTAAAAAACTATATACATAACCGACAAACAGCCACTAACAACAGTTTTGAAAGATGACTTGCAGGTTTCGGGATATAAAATGCCGATAAGATATTGAACAATAGGTAAAATACTGTTGTGAAAATAGTTGCTATTTGCTTAGAAAATAGTTGATACAACAATAGCTTATTACGCGCATTATACTCCTAGAGTATAAATAAATCAACTATACGTTAAGTTATCCTTCTCAACAGTCCGGGCTAAATTAAAAAACAATTCTCAATCCCTACCGATTCAAAGTTATACAACTGATATACAAATCTAACTATGCATCTGATATATACACATTATACAGCTAAAAATGTCAAATACATTTGATATGCGCATCTAATATAGAACCTAAATTCAATCAAAATTAACAAACATGATACGTGTATATGTTTTACCAGTTCTTGTCTTGGCATAAGCAAATATAGTGCAATTATAGCCCTCACGAAGTTTATCTAATAGTGCGAATAAACTTGGAAAAAACAAAGGCACTTGTAATAGTACAATATATACACAATGATTCGTACCTTTCATGATCTGTAGCTTTTAGCTTGGGTAGTAGTCGATCTAACATCTCAAGCTTCCCACAAAACCATATAATATTAGGAAGATAATGCTTGCATTGGGCATGTAATGGTGAACGTGAAAAAAAAACATAAGGACATCAATAATCATAAAAAACATGCCTTAAGATTCCAGTAATTATTAACGAACACATGTGCTAACGAACTTATATACCAACAAGTATGGTGACGTCTTTAGTCAAACGAAAAACATGCACATATTGAAGAGGGTCTAGTATTTTAAGCAAAATGGTATGTAGCAATTAGCAAAGGGGTAAAAACTTGTTATTACAGCTCAATGTCAGATTATATCTAGCTTGTCTTTCAATCACCAAATCAGCAAAAATCCAAGAAGAGCCTTACCTTAGAAGGACTACAAATTTTTTCCCTGGAGTTTGGATACTTCTTTGTTGAGCTCGTTAAAATCTTTTCGCAATTGTTCCAGCTCAAATTCACCTAAAAATCAAAACATGAATAGAATCTTGTGATTGCGTATACATTATATGAGGTTAATCCTTATCTTTTAGTCTTCTAAATTAAAGACAGTCATTATTGAAATTTAATGAGGTTACATAACAGTAAATACTAAATATTTACAAGTTCTGGTAAAAGAATCTAACTATTTTTTAGGCGTTGACTAAGAGCTTGCAGTTTATGTCTTTCATATTCATTCCTTCGTCCTTCTTTCTTTAACTGAATAAACAAAAATAGAAAAAAAATCATCATATATCTGTGGAGTTCAAACAGTTTTAGCAATATAAGAATGAACGTGACAATAATAGATACATGCCTGTAGCAATTCTTTTTCACGAGATGCTTTCCATTGTTGAAATTTTGTAGCTTCTTGTTTTATCTTTTGTTGCAGTTGAAACTACAGTCTTGTATACATTGGCACCAAATTTTATTCATATTAACAGATACATAAAATTCCTTTAGATAAAATACAAATAGAAAAAACCTTTTGTGCTTTGATAAATCATATCTCATTTTGAAATTTCTTTGCTTCTTCGTCAGTCTTTTGTTTTTGCTTCAGAATCGGAACTTGACTATCCTTTTTCTTTTTGAGATCCTGAATCTGTGACTCAGGTGATTTTAACTTGTGTGAGTGCAGGTCTTGTAATTTTTTTGTTTGTCCATCTGAAGTAGCTGAAAGATTTTGAATTTCAGCTTGCAAATCTATCCCTCTCTTGTCTGCATCAGTAACTAAATGCCTAAATTAAAATGAAAACAAAAATTCTAAAACAGATGAACAAACTTTGGTATGTTAATATACACCGGTAGCTCGTGTTCCATCCTCAAGTCCATATTTTCTTCCGTAAATCCAAAACGTGGCTTAAAGTGTCATTGTACAATCCAACAAAAAAGTTTCCATCTCATACTACCATGATTTTTTTACAAAATATGATTCATTTATATTTGTAGATCAAACAAATTAAATAGAAAATATAGAAAATTGACATACTACCTTTTGCTCTAAAGGTTTATTCAACTCGTGTAGTTCTTTGTCCATCGAATCTTGGAGAAGAGTATGCTCCCACTCTTTGCTGCTTCTCATAACGATAACCTAAAACCCCTAATGATATCATATCATAAAATCATACTGTTAGAGTTTACAGGATGTGGTTATATTAGCTAAAGTTGGAGCAAGAGAAAGGTGCAGTACTACCTTCACTCATTTGATAATCAGATGAATCGACACTCCTTTTAAGCACATCAGGTTCCTCACAAAACGAATCATCAACCTGTAACATCTACACCAATTAGACAGTGTCTTAAAAGCAACCGTACAAAAATTACACAAGTATATACTTTAGTATCCATGTCAGAGTGATCAATGGCAAGCCTCTGCTACGGAAAACATAGAAGTTCCTAGTAGAATAATCATAAGCTTATCTAATATTGATTATCTGCATGTTTAAAACATGATAAAAAAAACCACAAAGAGGCCTAGTCTTGATTGAATAAATTCTTAATTGTGATCGATATTTTGCGTATAACATAAAAGAAGAAAATAGACGTAACAACTTCTGGTATACATAATACCTAACATTAAAAACATAATTTCATCATGAGGGTTTGAAGAATAAAATATAAACCTGTTTTTACGTGGTTCATTAGGGTTTTCTGAAGAAGAGGACACACAACTTCTTTATACATAATACCTACAAAATTAAAAGATCAGAATGACAATAGGGTTCAGGATAAAAGATACATATAGTTCATTAGATCTGAGAAAAAAGAGGCAATATACATAATACCAAAAAAAGTACACAGACAATAACGAATTGTATTTATTATTGGATTAGTTTTGGATAAAATTATGTTTTTAAAAAGCATAAGAATTTGGTTTTCAAGTATCCATCAAAACTTCTAGCTTAGTCTAGTGGTAGGAGTGTTAGTTTGGGGATGACAAAACCATGGTTTGAATCTTGCAAAACTAATAATTTTTATAAAAAGTCTGGATTTTCTAGATATAAAAAACGAATTTAAGAAAAAACAAAATGTACAACCGAATTTTTAAAAAAAACTACCGAATTTTACAAAAAACCGAAATTATTAACCATATTGTCCAAAATTATTAAAAAAAATAAATTTAACTTTAAAATTATGTAAAAAAATAAATAAAAAGTTAATGACATGACAACCAAAATGGCATGGCGTTATGACGTGACATAAAATAGTCAAATGTCTCCTGTTATATATAGTGTAGATATATATATATATATATATATTAGATATATATCTTATATATAATATATATATATAATATATATATATATATATATATAATTATAGTAGTCATATTGGCCATAATTATTTTATACATCATTTTTCCATATCATATTTTGCATCATACTTACTTCTCGGCATTACACACACTTAGCATGGTTTCATATAAAGAGATTTATTTAAACTTTTTCCTGTACAGGTTATGGCAGCCCCTGTTATTTCTATTTCGTCAGATTCATCCTATGAGAGTGTGGGTTCTTATGTCCCACAAGTGATCCTCTTTGGCACCATTCCTACCAGTATCCCGGTTATCCCCGTAGTTTCTGCTGAGGTTCCCATTCACCTGCTGATCCCTTAGTTGCACCGGAGGTGGGAGCAGTTATTGTCATCTTACCTACCAGAGTGCTCGATTTGGTGGATTATTCATCTTCTTCTGATTCTAATCCATCAGAGGATTCCTTACTTGTAGCACCAGAGTTACCATTGGTTTCATCCTTCTTATGTTCTAATGACTCGGAGGCGGACAGTGAGTCTGAGCCTGCTGAGTAGAGACCCGAGAGGCATGAGTCTCTTACACCATCATCTGAGTTTTCACTTGCACTTGTTGTTTCCCCACCTGGGATTCGTTGACGGCCATCGATTCTTGTCCGACTCGGTGAGGCTATTCCCTTCGGTCGACCTTACCACACCCACCCTAATGGGCTGCGTAAGTTATTGACTGCGAGGAAGAGAGTTGGACCTTTTCCTGCTCATAGACTTGCATGAAGACGTGTATCTCATCGTTCTTCGTATCGTCATTCTTCGCTACACTTTACTTCAGACTCATCTTCGGATTCTTCATTAGATATTTCTTCAGGTTCATCTTCAGATTCATTTTCAGACTTATCTTTAGTTCACTCTTTAGGATGCGATGCATCAGGTCAGTCTCATTCAGGACCATCGACTAGAGTTGCATCACCTAGGTTGGTTTACACCCCCCCCCTCGCGGTTAGGACTCCATGATGTAGTGAGGCCTTTATGCGTTGGAGGTCTGCACCATTATCTACTCTTTACCCACCTATGACATAAGAGTCATCCCCAGATTCATCTTTTAAAAGGTCATTGGATTTATCTTTACCTTCTGCTGGACCATCTCGTAAGAGATGCAGATCCCCAGCTACTTTGGTACCATCATCTACTCCTATTTCAAGATCGATAGCCCCTGCTCTTACTGATCTTCCGCCTCGCAAGAGGTTCAGAGATTCATACTCATCTAAGGTTGGAGAAGAGGAGCATATGGAGATTGGTACCGCTGATTTAGAGACTGTTACAGATTTAGGTATTAGTGATGGAGTTGGAGCTCATATTAAGGATGGTATAGATATAGGTGTTGAGGTTGTTACTAGTGATATTAGGGGGGACGAGCAGGAGTTTGAGGCAGAGGCCAGTGCGAGAGGCACGATGGAGATCGTAGTAGATCCATTGGCTACTGGTGGTATTTCTAATCCCACTGGAGGAGATGCTCCTGATCTTGAGGGTACTCTTTATGATATAGCTCATTACATGTATGAGGTTCCTCTTGATAGGATTACTGGGTTTGAGACTGCTTAGAGACAGTTGGAGGTTGGTTAGTTAGAGGCTAGCGGAGAGAGAGAGCTGGTTTGACTGATAGGGTTAGGAGTCTAGGATGGGAGAACCTGAGGGTTTGAGTTTTGTTGTGTATCGGGAGAGATCGTGTCGATAGTCTTCGTCATCACATGGCACTTTCTCAGGAGGAGTTTGTCAGATTCATAGGGATCGTAATGATACTCAGAGGAGACTTAGGGGGTTGGAGTCGCTTGTTGAGAGGCGTTTAGGATTTTGCCGTTAGTTGGTAGTATCATGGTTATGTAGTACATTAGATTGATGGTTAGGTCTAGATGTTAGTAAGAGAAATATTGTAAATCCAGTACCCTGTTATGAGATTGATTGTAACCAACTATGAAGCTTTGATATGATGTGAAAAGCTTATTTTAATTCTCTCGCATGTTCGTCTTTATTTATAGTTACTTGTTCTGGCAAAACATGTACTATTGTATTTTCCTTTATAAACCTTGTTTACCATTTATAGTGGTATTATCTCGTATCGAATATCACCATGTGTGATGTCTTGTGATGTAGAACAATGACTAACACTTGTTCCGGAATGACGTCTGCTGTAATTGAGGAAATGATCAACCGACGTGTGACAGAAGCTTTAGAAACTCGCGAAGCTAACAAGAACATTGGACTTTGGAACGGTAATGATGAGGGTGGCAAGGGAAACGGTAATGGCAATGAAAATAGAGGAAGAAATGGAAATGGAAATCACAATGAGAATGATAGAGATGCTAGGCCTGTTGTCTGAGAGTGTACATACCAGGACTTCATGAAATGTCAACCACTTAACTTCAAAGGAACTGAAGGAGTTTTTGGGTTGATAAGGTGGTTTGAGAAGATGGAAACAATATTCCATATCAGTAATTGCCCAGAGAAATACCAAGTCAAGTATGCTACTTGCACACTGTTAAACAGTGCACTAACTTGGTGGAACTCACATAAGAGAACTATCAGAACTGATGCTGCATTTACCATGTCATGGAGAGAGCTTATGAAGCTAATGGCTGAAGTGTACTGCCCAAGAATTGAATTCAAAAGATAGAATCTGAGCTGTGGATTTTAATTGTGAAGAACAACGATTTGGCTGCTTATACTCAAAGATTCCAAGAGCTTACCATGCTGTGTACCAAGATGGTTCTCAAAGAGGAGGATCAAGTTGAGAAGTTTATTGGAGGTCTCCCGGATAATATCTAAGGAATGTGATTGTTGTAGAACCCACAAGGCTATAAGATGCTGTCCGCATGGCTAACAACTTAATGGATTAAAATTTGAAAGGTTATGCTATGAAAAATGCTGAGAACAAAAGAAAGTTCGATAACAGCCAGAAGGACAACTGTAGGCAGCAACCACCATTCAAAAGACAGAATGTTGGAGGACAGAATGTAGCAAGAGCCTATACGGCTGGCAACAATGAAAGGAGAGTGTATAATGGACCACTACCTCTCTGCAACAAGTGTAAGTTTCATCATGAAGGGTCATGCACCGTGAGATGTGGGAAGTGCAACAAGGTTAGACATTTGACTAGGGACTGTAAGGCCACAATTTCCACTACTTCTAATCAGAGGGGTCAAGTAGTGAATCAGAGAGTTTTAACTTGTTTCGAGTGTGGAAGGCAAGGACACTACAGGAGTTATTCCCGAAAGCTGAAAGATCAGAACCGTAGAAACAAAACTGGAAACAAGTGTGGGATTGGTGAAGCAAAAGGAAAAGCATATGTACTAGGTGGAGGAGACACTAACCCCTACTCTAACGTCGTCACGGGTACGTTTATTCTCAACAACCATTATGCTTCTGTATTATTTGATTCGGGTGCCGATCGAAGTTTTGTGTCGACTACTTTTAGTACCTTACTTGATATAATCCCCGATACTTTAGACGTTAGCTATGCTGTTGAATTAGCCGACAGGAGAGTTTTTAAAACTAACACCGTAGTTAGAGTCTGTAAGTTAGGATTGTTAGGTCACCTATTCAAATCGACCTAATGCCAGTAGAACTTGGTAGTTTTGACGTCATCATCGGCATGGATTGGTTAGCGAACCATCATGCAGTGATCGTGTGTGATGAGAAGATTGTGCGGATTCCCTATGGAGATGAAGTTTTGATAGTTCAAGGTGATAGAAGTGGCAAAGGAAAGAAGTCAAAGTTGAACATTAGATCATGCACTAAGACTCAGAAATATATTAAGAAAGGTTGCTTAATTTTTCTGGCACAAGTTATGATAGGTCACATGAATCTTGAATCAATCATATCAACATGTAAGATTAGAGAGAATGAGGGCAAGTAAATGGAAAATTCAAATCTTATTATGGAGGGAAAAATGAGAGTTAATTACAAGGGCATCACCCTCTAATGAAGATTAGAGGGCTATTTATAGGCAATAGGAGGGAGGCTTCCCTTCCTTATTTTCCTAACTTGTCAATATTAGTCCCTAGACTTTGGTTATTATGTTATTTCTTACTTAAAGCATAATAAACCTTTATTACAAGCTATATTAAACTAAACAAAATAAAGTCTAAAAACAAAATATAATAAAACCACATAATTGACACTTTTCATAAACCTAACAAAAATATTTATTTATAACTTTATATATAAAAAAAACTTATAAATAAATGTGACAAGATAAAATAGTTTAGGGTAAATTGTGTAACTTTTTAATATAGTTTTGATAACT
>BQNB010179465.1:0-12770 GCA_026074375.1 Tanacetum coccineum | reverse complement strand
CTCACGCGAGTCACAAAGCCAAAAATATAGTGTCAACAACTAGATGCTTAGAATTATTACACATGGACTTATTTGGCCCATCTGTCGTACGAAGTTATGCAGGAAATAGTTACACCTTAGTAATTGTAGATGACTATTCTCGATATACATGGACTAGATTTTTAGGAAATAAAACCGAAGCATTCGGAGAATTCAAAATATTTAGTAAAATGATTCAAAATAAATTAGGATGTTCTATAGTGTCAATTAGAACGGATCATGGTCGGGAATTCGATAATGAATTACAATTCGGAAACTATTGTGACTTAAATGGGATTTCTCACAATTTCTCTGCTCCTCGTACTCCACAATCAAATGGGGTAGTAGAAAGAAAAAATTACACTCTACAAGAAATGAGTAGAACCATATTAACTGAATAATCTATTCCACAAAAAATTTGGTGTAATGCGGTCGACACGTCAACGTATATAATTAATAGAATTTCCATTAGACGTATTTTAGGAAAAACCCCATACGAATTATTAAGAGGTAGAAAACCAAACCTTAAATATTTCAAAGTATTTGGAAGCAAATGTTTCATACTTAATACAAAAGATTACCTCACCAAGTTCGACCCAAAGTCGTGCGAATGTGTTTTTCTAGGATATTCGCAAAATAGTAAAGCTTACATAATTCTTAATAAACAAACAATGAACGTCGAAGAATCCTTAAATGTGACATTCGATGAAACTCCTCCCCCACCTAAAACATCACCATTGTAAGATGATGATTTAGTCGAAGAAGAAGCTATTAAGGTTAATAAAACAAAATCCTTAGGCAATGATCTCGAAGATATATCTCTAGAAAATAATGAAATCATAAACATTAAAGAATCTAAAAGTCATCCCCTAGATAATGTTATTGTTAATCTAAAACAAAGAACTCTTAGATCACAAGCTCAAGACAAAAGTAATTTCTTTTGTTTTCTTTCAACAATAGAACCCAAAAATATAAATGAAGCTTTAAAAGATGAAAGTTGGGTAATGGCCATGCAAGAAGAACTAAACCAATTTATATCAAATGATGTTTGGGAATTAGTCCCTAATCCTATGAATATGACCATTATTGGAACCAAATGGGTGTATAGAAATAAGCTCGACGAAAATGGCATTGTAACTAGAAATAAAACTAGGCTAGTCGCCCAAGGTTATAATCAACAAGAAGGAATTGATTATGATGAAACTTATGCACCCGTAGCTAGACTAGAATCCATAAGAATATTATTAGCCTATGCATGCGCATTAGACTTTAAATTATTTCAAATGGATGTAAAGAGTGCATTCCTTAACGGTTTTATCAATGAGGAGGTTTACATGGCACAACCTCCGGTTTTTTTTTAACGTGGCACAACCTTCGGGATTCTTGACTTCGCAAAACCTAATCATTTTTTATAGACTCAGAAAGCGCTTTACGGACCTTAAAAGCTCCTAAAGCTTGGACGATAGATTGAAAAGCTTTCTAATGTAAACATGATTAAACTATGGGAATGTAATACACTCTCTTTACTAAAAAGAAAGAACCAAATCTCATCATTGTCGTAAATATATGTCGATGACATTATATTCGGATCTATACGATTTCTTTCTATCTATTAGTGCGTCTAACTACAAAGGGGCTGAGTTTATCTAAACCTATTACCCTAATTTAGTCATGGCCCATATCACCTCTTAGTTACTTGCCCACATTTTATAAAGGTTTTAAAGTGATTTCTATTAGAAGGTATACAAAAGATGTGGTTTTCTTTCTTTATAGATTGTATGCATACACACTATGGGAGCAAGATAGAATGATATAAAAGAGTAAAAATAGATGTAATGGCTCACAGAAAACGCGAGGTTGTGTGCGTAAAGGACTTGATCCAACGAGAAAACCCTAACTGCTTAAAAACCTTACGTGACTCCAAACCAACGAATTTTCACCACCGTTTACTCTCCCTACGAACCAACACCACCTCTTTTGTTGTCTTAATGCTCGAACAACAGGAAGTGAAACACCCAAGAACCTTGTTAGGGTTAGGGTTTCGCGTATGAAGAAGGTATAAAAGGGCGTGGGTTTGTTGGTGGGTTATGTATGAGTCGAAACCAGGAAGACAAGAAATCAAGTGGGATAAATGAAGTATGGGCTCCTGAGTTGAGTTGTTGTTGTGGTTTCAAAGGGGTATGCATGGCCTTCATATACACAGATACTTTGGCATGCATAGTAACTTATTTTCAAGTTACATTCTTGTGTAATTGCATTCAAGGTAAAGAATACTTGGGTTTCTACATAAACAAGGTATAGTGACTAAAAGATGGTTACTGTAGGAGGCGTGGAGGAAAAACCAAGAGAATAGCAGCCTACATATCACGAGATTGTGTGGGTTTTGTAAAGGGCTTAGGATTTTACACGTTGGACAAAAAGGGATAGAGAAATTTAGGGAGACTTTGTAGGGATTTGCTATCTTCTCCTTTGCATTACACGGTTTGAGGAGGAATGAAAACAAGAGGTACATGATTTATTTGCTACATTGAAGGAGTATATGGACTTTATCCTAATTTATTTAGTTTCCTAATGTATAAGAGTTAAGATTTTTGGTGTAGTTTATTTTGAATGGGCTTTACCTTGACAAAGTTTATTGTATGCGATCATGTAACTCTTCTTGACGAGAAATATAAAATAAATGACGAATACAAAGGGTTCAAGTAAGGTCTTAATGGGTTTAGGTTACAATTCTAGCTTAACGATAACGTTTGATGCTTACGCGATTTAACTAGTGTGGTTTAAATAGAAGTAAACACACAAAACCCAATAAATGAAAAGGAACATCAAATAATTGGGATCGAAATATGACCTGAAAAACACGGGGTGTTATAATGTGTGATAACAAAGGGGCTATAGACTTAAGTAAGAATCCCGTACAATACTCTCGTACAAAACACATTGAGATTCGTCACCATTTCCTTCGTGACAATGTTCAAAAAGGAAATATTTCCATAGAAAAGGTTTCATCAGAAGATAACATTGCCGATATCCTAACTAAACCCCTCAAATGTGAGCCTTTTAATTACTTACGTCTAGGTCTAGGAATGATGGAGCAAATTGATTAAACTCTCATTAAATGTCTCATTACTATAAGTGATTGATGAGGAACTTAAGAGTAAACAAGAATAATGAGCTACAACCAAAATTAAAATGCCAAAATCAAAAAATTAGGAAAAAATATTCGTCAAATGGGCGGCCCCCCTTAATTCTTAATGGGCGGTCCCCTTAAAATTAAAGGGGTCGGCCATACAATTAAGGGGACCGGCCATCTGACAGTAGGTAAAAGTTTTTAATTTTTTTTCTGAGTCTAAGATTCTATTTTGCACAAAATCAAAAAATTGGAACATTTTCAAAAGGAGAATTCATAATCAAAATGACGTAACCTGATTAGTCAAGGCTTAAGACTTTGTACTTATCATTGTATAGGTAAGTCCAAATACAATTAACTAAATCCTTCAACACTAGATAAATGAAAAAATTATTTTCATACATTGTTGATATATGCTAAAAACATTTTTCAAATCATGCATAATGATCTCACATTTGTGGCGAAAATATATAATCAAATATATGTTTTGATAATCTTGATTGAGCAACATTAAATCAAGGAGCACTTGGATTATTTCTTAGGTTTTCTTTTCTTAAAGTAGAAATAATCGTTACTTTACGCACATTTGTTTACATGATAGCACACACTACAGTTATAATCAAACGCAAGTCTCAATTAAATGTGTTACAACATATAAGTATTTGTTTAAGAAAATCTAAAGAGGCTGTCAACTATTAGGAGTATTAAAACTATTTGTATAATATGGCTTCTCTTGAAGGCTTTATTTTACCTTCTTGCATGCTTGTCTATATGTTATTACTTGCTAAATGCCCTTAGACTTGATCATGTTTAAAACAAAATAGACTTGATTGCCTAGTTTTCTGCTGCAAATGATTGTTAGTCCTTAGTTGCCATAAAAACTAGGACTTGCTCCAAAATAGCCACAAAATAGTCCACCTTTTTACCATTTCCTAAAACAAAAACAAAAACTTGGACTTTGCTGACGCTTCCAGGTGCGACACCCGTAAATCAAACGATGACCCACTTAAAATTAAAGGCAGACCATAGAACAATAAGGACCGTCCACCTGACGCCTGAATTTTACTGTTTCTTCTGCTTTGTTTGCCCTCTTTCTCATTGACCCAACGGGATCTTTCCCAATTCACACCAACTTTCTTGATTTTGTATTCTAACAATGTCTAGTCCATTCCATAATCACATCTCTTAGTGATAATATCCTAGAGTTTGCCTAATATACCTAAATTGCCATAGTGAGGATTCGTTGTTCACTTACCAACACTCAATTCAAACCATGTGTCACTTGCAATCTCACTCACTTCCACTTAGTGATTCTAAGACACTATTGTTGGACAAGCTCCATTCCACCTAAAGCATCAGAATTCTCAAACACAACCCTATTTCCCTCACTTAACTCATCAATCCTCATGTTGCAATGTTCTTCAAACTCATCCCACACCTCTAGTGACAACCACACACAACCTCCTCTTTCTCCAACTCCAAGTAAAAGAAAAGACAAAGTCAAAAGACAATGACAAAGGCTAAAGATCAAAGATCACAAAGCATGAAGGAACAAGCCTACAACGTTGACAGAGACAAAGATCACAAGAGCTTAACGACAAAAGCAATCTCATTGATCTCACGAAGGAGTGTCACAATGAACTCACTTCGGGGGAGATTGTTAGCCTCAAAATATTGAGTCGAACAATGGAAGTTCATTCATTAATTATATTAGGTCTCGGTCATTAATTAATATACGTTGTAATAGGCTAGACGGGTAAACGGGCTCTTAAATGTAAGCTAACCGGTCACGTGTATCGGGCGAAAGCCCAAGTAATCCCGAGCTCGACCCGTAGAATTACTAAAGGCAAGTAAGCCTTTTAATCTAGGTATTAATACCACTCTCCATGGATGGAGAGTGGAGTTGGTCATTGTAATTTCACATTTTTGCATGTAAACTCTCCCAACTTCTACTTTCTCTCTCTACTCTCTCTCTCTACATTTCTTTCTCATCTCCTTCCTACTTTTCTTATTCTTAATTATGAAGTGAAGTGATTTCTTGGTTCCAACATTTGGTATCAAGATCCTCAGGTAGATAGTGGTGGTTTTGTAGTTCAATAAGCTCAAAAAGCTTATTTTCGTGGCTTATTTCATCAATAAGCTCACGGATTGAAAAAATTTTTGGGGCTTATTTATTTGTTTATCTCATTTACTTCTTGCTTCACTAGTTCTTCACCTTCTTGAGTTTCATTTGTGGTTAAAAGCCAAAAATTTCGTGGCTTATTTTGAAAATAAGCTCACGGCTCAAATTTTTTTGGGACTTATTGGTTTGTTGAGCTTATGCATTCCTTATTCTTCGTGTTACACAACTTATTTCGTGCTCCTTCATTTATTTTGTGGCTTATTCTTGCTTAAAAGATTCGGCTTATTCTAGCTTATTTTAAGCTTATTCCATCTTATTTCGAGCTTATTTGAGATTTACTTATTTTTTTGTCTTTTCTTGTGGTCCCAAACCGGTCAAATACAAAAGACCAAGATCCACAATTTGTGCTTACAAAGAAAGGGACACCTTGTTCTCTAGTAAAAGTGGTCCACACTTGAAAAAGACCTCGAGCGAAATATGTAAGACAAGCCCAAGCGGAATATGTATGATAAGCGAAACATGCAGGTAATTATCAAGCGAAATACGACAAGTTTAGCTTAAGCGAAATATGCAGGTGTTTTTGTGTAGCGAAATATGTACAACATATTAAGCGAAATATGACAGTTCAAGCGAAACATGCAGTATTGAGTTCAAGCGGAATATGTTTAATATCAAGCGAAACATGCAGTACTGAATTTCAAGCGAAACATGTTGAATTTCAAGCGAAACATGTAAGATTGCCTTTAAGCGAAATATGTTAAATTCGAAGCGAAACATGCAGTGTTGAAATCAAGCGAAATATGCAAAAGACCAAAGCGAAATGTGTAATTCTCTCCCGAGCGAAATATGTCATTTTCAAGCCAATCGAAATATGCACTCTTGCAAGCGAAATATGTCAGCTTAGGTTCTTGAATTTTCAAGACATTCAATTCACAATAAACAAACCTTAATCCAAATCAATTAACATTCACGGTTTTCTATTGATTTTGTAAAATCCCGCAAAAGACACAGTTCTTTTCTCGGTTTTAATCATAGACTTGTAAAATCCTGTGAACATTTATTACTTTCTTTTTGCCACAACTTCAATCACAACGAATCTACTTAAGATCCTACAATCATTTTTCACTTCATAATTTTTAGGAAAATGGAAACGAAAGATACTTTATCTTCGTGTTCTAATTCGGAAGAACAACAAATGCAACAAATTCAAGACAAAGCAAAAAAGAGTTGGATGGTATCTTTTCGACAACTTCATTCACACCTCAAGCTTCTTTCAAACAACAACTTAAAAGGAACTCGAATCGAGTCTGGATTCAAACGTGCATTTGCGACACTCTTTGGTCAAGATATAGAGACTTTCACAGGCACAATGTTCCTATACGTGGATCAACTAGAAAAGCAACTTAACAAAGAAGAATTTCAAGAGATTGGATCCATGGCTTCTTTTTAAGTACTCGAGATATAGTTTCAGATGTTCATCAAGTCACAGATGTATATGGATGATGAATATGTTGTAATGACACGCAACTACTTTCTCCAATACACTCAACTCGAGATTCCAGAATTTTGTGACACACTGATCTAACATATGAAATCTGTGAAGAAGTCGATTGATGAAAGAGCACTTCATAAAAGAGAGTATGACATCTGGGTGAATGACAGACAAATGCAGACAACAAAGGATAAGGTTGATTCGAGTAAAGCATTAGATGCTAGGTTGGTTGATACAGAAAGCAGTTGGACAACATTAAAAGAGCAAGATACAAGCAGCAGATAAGGGAATGATGCACATGCTGATGGTGCAGATATCAGATCCATATATGATGAAGAGCCAATGGCTGCATGGTACATCACTGCTAAAAATCAATGTATTTGCTATCACGGACAACAATATACGAGCAACCTTGAATTCAGATATTGAAAGGAGAGGTTGACCGGAATGTTGAACAATGTCATGACACATGTCCTTTGCTTGCTACATTAACTGATAACCAGACAACTGAACTCTCAAATCAATCTCTCAAACTTGAAAATATTTGTCTCAAAAAGACTGTTGCCCAATTTCAAAAAGATTTTTTAAGAATGGAAGCACATTGTGTTAATCTTGAACTTAAATATCAAAATCAAGCTTTAAAAGAAGGGAAACATGGTCAATTTTCGAAAGTAAAAAGTAATGAAGCCAAGGTTAAACATGACATAGATGTAATTGAAACAATAAACATCGAATTGGAACATAAAGTGGCTTAAATTACTTAAGAAAAATGAGCTTTGAAAGGCACTACAAAGGAAATGTTTGATTCTATCAGACAACGAGAGCTAAAAACATAGATCAATACTTCTTTGATTGCTAAATAATGATAAAATCAAAGCTCTACTTAGGAAAAAGGGTTTGCATTGGCAGCATTAAAAAAATGAGTTAAGGAAAATTTTAGGAAATAGTTGTGTAATACTAAGTTTGCAAAATCGTCAATCTTAGGGAAACTGGCTTTACAACCACGTAGAAACCAATCAGTTGTTAGACAACCAACTGCGTTTAAGTCTGAACGACCTAGATTTTCAAAGCAACGGTTTATCTCCCAAGTTGATGTCAATAATGATTTTCCAAACCGTCACTACACATTATTTGCCTAAGGAAAGAGAATCTGCTATTGCAAAACCTCATTCACATGATGACCTGGCTCATCTAGTATAGCTCAAAATGACATGGTTTCATTAATCACTACTAGAGGAAGTAAGAAAAAAGACACAAGAAAGTAGTAGGAATTCAGAACCTAGTGTGATGCTTTCTGCTAGATCACAAAGCACAACTAATGGTAGCAAACCAAAACCAGGATCAATAACCAAAAGTCTAGGAATTGTCTACATTAAGCGTAGTTGCGTCCCGACAAAGACTATGTTATAGCAGAACAGTACACTCTAGGAATTTCTAGGAAGTTTTTTTGACTCTAAAACATTTTGTTTGATCAACAGTCAGAAATTGTGTCTTTAATGTCAATCTGATTCTTGTGTAACAAAATTCTGATATGAAGTCAAACTCGCGTGCTAAGGTTCCATCCCATAAGACCACAAAAAGATACAAACCAATAGAGCAAACAAGTTTTGCAAAGAAACCAGAAAGACAGATCCCAAAAGGACATAGGTTTTCAATCAAAAAGACTTCCGTTGTGCATGAGAAAACAATGACTCCTAGATCTTGTCTTAGGTAGAAACCGACGGGTAAAATTTTCAAGACAGTTGGTCTTAGGTGGGTTCCTACTGGAAAGATATTCACATCTAGCACAACCAAGGTTGACAGTGAACCCACAAATGGTTCAAATGAAGATATCACTAACCAATATGAATGCAAACAAACTCTTGATGTTAGTGCAGGTACTCTTAACTTAAGCGTAGGTACATCTTTCATTCCTAAAAAGGAAGGACTCGGAGTTTGGTTGCTGAAAAGACTGATATCTCAAAAACCAGGGCTTCAAGGAATTCTGATCTGATAAACAAGCAATGACTTCTGATCATAACAGTTCAGAACTCAGAATTCACGACCACAGCAATGAACCGTCCAGTTTAAAGCTGGTTCCAAAAGTTGTTCCTCCAGCAGACAAGACAACTACGTCACAACAAAAGTTGAATCTTCTATTCGGTCCTTTGTATGATGAATTTTTCAATGCAGGTACTTCAAGTGTTAACAAATCTTCTTCTCTCTCTGATAATTCTAAACAACAAGACACACAACCTACAACGACTGTTCAATCTACAACATAATTGATCACTCCAACTACAACAATCACTGCTGAGGACAACATGTAAATATTTTTACAAAAAAGAAAAATATAAAAATATAAATTTCAAAAAGAAAATACAAAATCAAAAAATCAGAAAATGTTTCACAAAAAAATCTTCTTGACATGTCTCTTGGAATCGATAACATTTACGTACCTAGAAATGTTGATTAACATCGACACGGGCGTGTAAATGAAGTTCGAACATGAGTTTCAAATGTTTTCAAAACATGTCATTTCTAATTTTCTTTATGACTTGTAATTGCTCTAAGATTGCAACTCGGACCCGAACAACAAAGGAGAGTGTACGTTTCAGTGCGCTTATCCTTAAAGTTAGAAGCGAAGTCTTCTAACATTTGGTTTTTCAAAAAGTTAAACACAACTTTTCAAGAATTTCTCACTGACGATTCATAATCTTTCAAAATTATATGTTCAACACTCCATTCCTCATCAAGTTTTACACGACAATTATTCTACATTTGGTGTCATTTTCAAAATGATTCAATGTTTGAGGGGGAGTTTTTTGAAAAACAGGTTTTTAATGATTTTGGATACATCATAACATGACAATATTTATGTATTCAAAACATTATAAAAAGTCTTAATAACAACTCAGTAATAATAATGACTACTCAATAGATTGTATGTTATAAGATGATTTTGTGGTTGAGCACAATTTTTCAAGAATTCTTCAATGACAATTCATAATCTTTTAAAATTGTGTGCTCAACAATGCTAACCCTCAATTTTATATTCATTTTACAACTTGGTATCATTTTTTTGGTGTCAAACATATGTAAAATTGAGGGGGAGCAAGTTAATGTTCCATATAATTCATGCTAATATGTTTTCTCCACGGAATTTTCATGACAAATTTTAATCACAAGGTATTTCAAAAACTAAGTGAATTAGTATTTAAAATAAGGGGAGAAATGTAATTAAAATGTGATCTTGAAAATAATAAGTGATCTAATCGACTCAAAGTGCTTGATACTCTTCGGAAAAGGTTTTATGGTTACGATCTCATACCCAACAACATCTTAATTCACGACGATTCTGAAGTCATAAGGTGGTTAGGTTAGGTATTAAGTCCTATGATCCAACCAGAACTGGAGGGATCTACCCAAGGACACTCCATAGTTAGAAATAGCAGTCCTTAGGTATGATTGGAGATGAATGAGAATAAGGGAATAATGCCGACTAAGATTGAGCTAACACTAGAACAATCACAACAAGGTGTTAGTAATGACGTCTTGGTAAGCATTGAAGGGGTTGAAGAATGAAAAAGAAATGTATGGATAAAGGGTGAAAACAAAGAAGCCCTCCCTACACCTTAGGCAGAAACCAGGTCAATACATAATCTATCAGTTTTCACAAAGATGAATTCTGATATTAAAGAATGACATCATGGACCCAGTGATGCAATGCACAACCCTTCCCAGCCATTCGAGTTTCTCTCAACAGAAACTTATCTCATTTGTCACGGAGATACACATGACTTCTATTGACTTTCTCACTCCGAGTTAGTTGATATTGAATAGGTGACAGTCTGCTCCAGCCTCTGAGTACTAAAACCAAAACCCACTAATCGAGTCTAGAGCCAAGAAATCAATAAAATAAATCTCATTAGGACACATTCCATGAAAAACACTTGTTGAACACCAATAAGTTCACAAGCTGTTAACAAGAGTCCTACGCATTATCCTTGTGATTTTGCCAGAACATCCGAGTGATACTTAAGTATTCACCGTGAAGATGGAAATCCTGCTTGAGCCAACATCAAACAAGCTCTTGGTAGGTGACTTGCGCAATTATATATGAATAAAACTTGTGTCAACTAGAAAGAAATAATGGTGCGATTCTATGTGAATCAAACTTGTTCCAATATAATGAATTGACGACTCAATAAAAAAGATAGTAACTATCTGATTTACTCTTACCGTGTTGTCTGCTTTGAGACGTTTCGGTATTGAGAACAAGCAAGTACGATGAATCTAATGCATACGCGTTAGAGGATCTAACACTTTGAGTTGGAAACCCTGTTAAGGAGGTTCTTCTAAATTGAACCTACCTGATCACAGGTACAATATTTATACTGTAAAACGGTCCTCACAGAACCGGAGGTTAATGCAACCGAATTTCAATGAATGACAAATCCATATTCGTCCATAACTGTTGTTTATCACTAACATTTAAATACAGGTATAAACAACGGTGTTGCAGCCTCATTCCAGCAGAGTCTGATTCATTACCACATGCTCATACTCAAACTACAAAGACATACCATAAGCATCAAGATTCAAGAATCAAGAAAGCTCAAGAATTAAAGACAAAGACTTCCGCAAACTCTGATATTAAAGATAACTCCTCAGAAACTAAGCTTCGGGGGAGATTATTAGAGAGCTTTCAAGAAGATGCAAAGTATGAGCATGCTGGTTAAGACACAAGATCGCAAGGTGACAAAAACGATCAAGACAAAAGGATAAAGATTTAAAGATCTTAGACGTAAAGATAAAGTCGAAAGACAATGACAAAGTCTTAAGATTAAAGATCACACAACATGAAGGAACAAGCCTACAACATAATAAAGACTAAAGACTCAAGAGCTTCACGACAAAAGCAATCTCATTGATCTTATGAAGGAGTGTCACAATGAACTCACTTCGGGGGAGATTGTTAGCCTCAAAATATTGAGTCGAACAAGAAGTTCGTTCATTAGGAATATTAGGTCTCGGTCATTTATTATTTATTTAAATAAATATTGAAATAGGCTAGAACGGGGATCGGGCTTGTTAATTAATCTAATATTGTACGCGTTTTAGACTAAGGTCCAATGTAATCCTGAGCCTAGCCCAAGTTAATATTAAACTCGACCTATAACAAAAGCCCATCCGGCCACAAGGGTATAAATACCCCTCTCCAAGTGTGGCTCTGTATTGTCTATGGTTTTTTGAGGTCCTGACCTCGCTCTAGAGGGTGTTCCAGCTAGGCCTACACGTTACTGTATTGTTTCTTTTGGCGAGGGTTGTTGGGTCAGTTCCATTTTTTTCTTCTTCTCTATTTTGTAATTCAACTCACTCTTTTTTGTTTCTCTCTACTTTCTCTCTCTAACGTCTCTCTAATAGTCTTATCATTCTTCTTATCTTATTCTTCTTTTTCAAATGGTAAAGTGAGATGATCTGGGTTCCTAAACATTTGACTTAAAACTAACTCGTTTAGAATTGTATAGGTCAATAAAGATCGATATCTTTATCAAGTTAATTTGTGCTCTTATCATACTCTAATCCATATCTCTCATTACATAATAATACATGCATAATCATCTTCATCACTTTGTGCATACATTGTTAGTTGCTTGCATTGTCATCACCACCCTCCGCCTCATATTTCACTACTCACAAAGTCATCATTTTTATTACCTCAATTGCCTCATCAACCAACAAGGTAAGGTTAAGTGAAAAGATCTTTTTACTTCTATCAATATTGAGTCATCCACCGAGTCTTTCTTATAAGAAGAATCATCATGAATCTTCCCGCTACCACCACCATAACCACAACCTACTAGTATCCTAACACTCATAACCACAACCTGCTAGTATCCTAACACTCACAACCAATTCAACCCATGAAGGTTAAATTAACTTTCACATATCCTAACTGTAACATTTCTGATTTTCACGTATTGTACGACTTTTTAATGTCAACAATTTATATTAGTCCGATACGC
>BQNB010179464.1:0-12770 GCA_026074375.1 Tanacetum coccineum | reverse complement strand
AGCAAATCGAGATATCATCGATGAATACTATCACAACTTATCTAAGTGCGGTTTGCACACTCGATTCATGAGATCCATGAATACTCCTAGTGTGTTGTTCAAACCAAATGGCATGACCTGAAAATTGAATTGTTCATAACGGGTCCTAAATGCGGTCTTAGAATATCCTTTTCTTGAACTCTAATTAGTGGTCACTAGTCCTTAGGTCGGTTTTCGAGTAAACGCTAGGTTCTTATAGTTGATCAAAATGATCACCTATACTAGGTAATGCTTTTACGGTTAGTTTGTTTAATTCTCGGTTGTCGGTGTGCATCTTAAAGGACCCATTCTTCTTTTTAACGAACAATATCGGAGCTCCACAGGGTGATGAACTCGGTCTTATAAATCCTTTTGAGTATATGACATACTATGCCAAAGACGGTCAACTCTCTTTCTCTCAACACATAACATGCCTCCGAGTCTCAAGTTATCCCGCTCCAACATATCAATCCAATCAAACAACTCTGCTTACTAGCAACTATCGATGCATATCCATCACTCATATTACTTCGAATCATTAAAGTTTCATCATCTAAAGGTATACGAACAATCTTTTTATCACAAATGATCATGGCGTGGTACCTTGTCAACCAATTCACACCAATGATAACGTCGACACTACCGGGTTCTATAGGTATTAAGTCTATCTTGAATAGATGATTCAGAAAACTCAGTATAAAATCTCAAATGATAGTACCAACGTCTAGATTCTTTTCGTCGGCTAACTCAACAGGGTATTTAATGTCTACGGTAGATGGGACGATTCCACTTAAAGAGCCAACCTCAGCGGAGGTGAGGCTTCTATCAACTAGGTTCCATGCACTTGCAATAATTACGTCCTTTGCTTTAACTTCAGGTCCATCAAAAGTTTTGTCGGTACATGAATCTCATAATTTACGTGATTTTAACTCACGAAAAGGTAAGTATATTGCAGGAAATCTCCTAGTTCTCTTGGTTATAATCCAATTAGAGTGATAAGTCTGTTACGTTCTAAGTTCTTATAATCCATAATTATCGTGACTACGAGGTGTAGGATTCGGTCTCTCGGCTAAGGGTATGGTGTTTCTATATGCTAAGGTTTGAGAAAAATTTGCTTAGTTATGACACTTACGAATATGAATACGAATACACGTGACCGACACGACTCATGAATACGCACACAAAATATTAATAAAGCACGAGTTCGATATAATCCCGTTGACAATGTAGAGAAAAGAAAGAAAATAAAAATAGAAAGTAAAGGTAAATTGACAAAATTTTATGGTGACTACTCCCAACATAGCATGGTCCTTCCTGAATTATACATAGGTGATCAGGCTATGTGTAATTAAGGACTAACGATGCAATGTTCATTTCGTCAAAACTAGTGTTATGTTTCTCAAAGTTACATGGTATATACAATATGGTTTATAAGATAGCGAAACAGTTCGTAAAAACAAAGACAAGATAGTTTATATAGCGACACAGAACATTTTGTAAAGTAACGTAAAATAGCTCAAGAGGTGATATCAAATAGTTTACGAGAAAGTCACTTGTCGGTTTATAACGTAACAATAAGGGGGTTCATAATATGGTATCAAATAGTTTACGAGTTGACAACTCAAAAATTTATAAAGTGACAAAGTAATAGTTTGTAGAAGACACGAAGTAGTTCATAAGATGACGACGGCATAGTTTATAATTTGATAGCGAAATAGTTTTTAAAACGACAACGAATTAATTCATGAGGTGACAATAAAACGGTTTGTAAAATGACTACAAAGTAGTTTATAATAGGGTAGCAAAAGAGTTTATAAATAAGTGCAAAATAGGTTATAAGATGGAAACAAATTAGTTCATTAAATGATAGCCAGATAAGCTATAAGGTACTAGTAGGATAATTATAGGAGATTGACATAACGGTTTATAAAATGATCTCAAAATAGTTTAAAAGGTGTTAGCGAAATGGTTTATTAAATAGTGGCAAAAGAGTTTATGAACGACAACAAAATGGGTTAAAAGATAAAGACAAGTTAGTTTGAAAAGTGATTGTGAAAGTAGTTATGAGATGGCACTAGAACAGTTTATAAAACAACGGTGAAACAGTTTATGTTAATGAAGTAGTTTATAAGATTCCCACAAAAATGGTTTATAGGATGATAGGAAAACGGTTTATATAAAATACTAGCGGAATGGTTTATAAGATAATAGCAAAATGGTTTGGAAGGCGCTAGTGGAACATCTTATATTAATGATAGCAAAATTGTTTATAGGGTGACGACGTAACAATTTATAAGATCGTAACAAAATGCTTTTATAGAATGGTAGTAAAATGGTTAATACGCTATCAGCAAAATGGTTCGCAGATTGATGGTAAAGTAGTTTATAAAATATCTATAAAATAGTTTATGAGGTGACGCTAGAATGGTTTATAAATGATAGTGAAATGGTTTATAAGGTGTTGAAATAAACAAGAAGTTATCAGCTAAACGGTTTGTAAGCTGGCGGTAAAATAGTTTATAACACGACAACTACTATGTTTATAATACGACACTAAAATAGTTCATAGGATAACATACAATTAGTTTTATAATGACAATAAAATAGTTCATAGGATAACGTCCAATTAGTCTATAATAGTAAAGCGGTTTATAAAATAATAGTGAAATGGGTTGTAAGACGGTAATATATTTGAGGAGTATCTTACATAAATTATTTGAGAATTGAAGTGTAACTAACGAAATCGCCATGACACAAAATGAACAGAGGGTTTAGAAACATCCACTCAATACACGAAATTTATAGGGAAGTACTAGTGTAAAACTCTTAGGGGTTACGGTCCAAGTCTATTTAGGTTCTACTAGGCACGATAGGAAATCTCTCTTTAAGTATCAACATTATCTTTGACGACCTTGGAGTTCTCGCGAGCTTTTACTTTCCAAATACGGTTCGCACGGTTCAGATTTGGACAATCACTCTTGTAATGTCCTGATTTTCCACACTCATAATAGGTATTTCAGGTTTCTAATTTGCCACTGCGGCCTCTAAGTTGTTATTAAAACGGGTTTCCTACAATCTCTACTCGTATGGCCAACTCTCTTGTAGTTATTGCACTCCACAGTGCACGGTTCAGTGAGGCGCAACTTACGTTCGTTGTAGAAGGGTAACTTTTCTACATATCCAATTTTGTTATTTGGTCTAGCAGTGTAAGCTCTCGCGACCTTTTGTCGTTTATCTTGTTGTTGGCATTCCTTGCCACCTTGACTTTCTAACGTACATCATGAGCCACACGGGTTTGCCTCATAAACAGCAATAGCTTTAATAGCATTAGCAATTCGTTGGGTTATAATACACTTGATCCTTGCGGAACTCGTTCCTTGTCTTGTTGCCGTCATTCTCTTCAAATCAAAATAAATAAAAGAAAAATAAAATAAGTCCGGTTCTGAAAGTCGCGTTTCCAAAAGTGGAATGTTACGAGGTGACGGGTTAAAGTCATGTTCAACTTAATCGGCATGTTTCTAGATGACGGTATGAGACGACGTAGGAGAAATAAAAGTATGGGACGGGTGCTCAACTCGCATTCGGGTTCGGACAGTAAGATAACGTAGGGTCGGAAGACTGTGACAAGTTTCGATGTTATGTAAAATAGTATATTGTAAATTTATGAAGAAGTTTTAATGACCATCGTATCACTCATGATGTCTTGAGAAACGTTTAGAGACCATTGTGCAACTCACAATGTCCTGGGGGAAAGATCTATTATTTATATAAATAACTTTTATATAAAACCAACGAGAAAATCTACGTAAGGCAAAATAAACGTAATATAATTATGGAAATGTATTATACTTAATACTCGTTTACTTATCGATAGTAATTATATACGTAAGCAAGTAAACACGTAGGATCACATACTGGTTATAGACCAGACCTAGATATACTACCTGGTTCTCTATAACCTTGGCTCTGGATACCAATCTGTCACACCCCCAAACGGGGCCTGGACGGAATACACGTGTCCGGGGGCGTGACGTCATAATACACATCACACAAGATACAAAGAACGACCTCTAAGGGTACATTTAATCACTCATCACGGTAATAATCAAGTCAAAGCTAACAAAATAGATCTTCTTGTTCAACAATATGAACAATTTACGATTCCGAATGAGGAATCAATAGATAATGCCTTTGCTAAATTTAACACTATTATTACTAGTTTAAAAGCACTTGATGAATGTTTTTCTAGCAAGAATTGTGTTATGAAGTTTCTTAGGGCATTACATCCAAAATGGCATGCGAAAATGACGGCAATTGAAGAATCAAAGAATCTAACAACCTTACCTCTTGACAAACTTATTGGAATCTTGAAAGATTATGAAGAAGTAATAAAGAAAGATTTCGAAATGGTCAAAGGCAAGAAAGAATAAAGTAGATCTCTTGCATTAAAGTTGAAAAAGGAAGTGATGAAGATAGCTCAAGCTCTGATAGTAAAGATGAAGAGTATGTTATGGGCGTAAAGGAATTCAAGAGACGAGGAAGATTTGTAAGACAATCACGAGGCGATAGAAAAACATTCCAAAGAGTAGAATGAGGTTTAAGGTAAAAGTGAAAGAAAATGTTTTAGATGTGGTGATCCAAATCACCTCATTGAAGAATGTTCAAAGCCGCCAAAGAACAACGATCAAAGAGCATTTATTGGAGGAGCATGGAGCGACAATGAAGAAAATGAAGTGGAAAAGACTAAAGATTAAACTTATTTTGTAGCTCAAGCGCCCGATGAAATATGCCTAGATATGAAACTTGGAACCCGAGAGAGTGGATTAAATATAGGTGGATGCTCAAACACAAGACCGTAATCGAAAGTCTTATTTTCTTCATACAAATCATACAAAGGAAGAAACGGAAATCTTTGGAGCAACTTGCGCGGTAAAATCCTAGGCAAAGGTACGAGTTACACTCAAGAACTGCCCAAATAATTGTAAATGATGAACACGTAGATTAAACTTACATATAACTTTCTTAGTGTAGGTCAAATATGTGATAACAAATGCAAAGTAATATTTACCAAACACGATAGCGAAATAATCAAAGACGAAAAGGTTATAGGTAAAGGAATTAGAAAAGAAGGAATATATGTAATGAAACTAGGAAATAAACGAGAAGACAAAATATGCCTTGAAACATTGGACGAAAACTCCACACTATGGCATAGGAGATTAGGTCACGCTAATATGCAATTAATTCAATCATTAGCATCTAAAGAATTAGTTAGAAACTTACCCAAACTAAAATACGACCGACATTTTTGTGATGCTTGCAAAATTAGAAAACAAGCTCATGCAAGTCACAAGGCTAAAAATATAGTTTCAACAACTAGATGCTTAGAACTACTTCACACGGATAGTTTGGCCCCTCCGCCATACGAAGTTATGGAGAGAATCGTTATACCTTAGTAATCGTAGATGACTATTCTCGATTCACATGGACTAGATTTTTAGCAAATAAAACCGAAGCCTTCGAAAATTCGAAATATTTAGCAAAATGATCCAAAACAATTTAGGATGTTCCATTGTATCAATTAGAACGGATCAATGGTTTGTATTGAATATTGAGAGTACAATCGAAAAACTGTTTATTTTAAAAGGGATATATCACATAATTTGTCCGCTTCTTTGAATGTCACACCCCGCCAAGGCGGAAACGCGAGGCGTAAACAAGAATGGATATCATCACAACACACGGTGTCTATATAGAGAATACTAAAATGAAAGCTAAAGTAAAGTAAAGACACAAAGTGTCATAACAATACCCAAAACCTAACCAAAATCCAAAAGGCGTCTTTATTGATGAAACAAAAGTTCTCGCCAATAGAAAGACATGCAACAATTATCCAAATTCAAACAATGCAAAATTCAAGACAATAAAGTCATAAACACCAAGACATCCTATGGTCTCTTTCTAGCCACTTCTCTTTATCTTATCCCTCGGATGCTCACCTGAAAATGATGCTTAAAATGTCAACACAACGGTCGGTGAGAGTCATAGGTTTAAGACACACATTATAAACCTTCCAAACCAATTACTGTGATTAACAAAACAATATAGGAACAATATGCAAATATGACTTATGCCTAACATGAAAAACCAAATCACCATATCAACCAACCATACATAAATAGGGGTAGGCGTTACCCCCTCCGATCCACATACGTCACTTCCCATTCACCTAAAAGTCCTACCAACAGAAGCTATTTAATTAGGCATGGACCCATACCACTTCACTGAGCTTTATCAATCCCAAATTAACGATCCATAAGATGATCAGCCCCACTATTAATGATCCTCAACACAACAAAATATCATGCAATAACAAGCCATATGCAGTCACATAATGTCCACACGCAACTAAAACACATAATCACAGCAATTCAAAACATATCCAAAACACTTAGCATCATTTCCATCCCAATTTAAAACATAGTAAAAATGGGACTATGAAACTCACCTGACGCTTTGCTTCCCAAAAGATTTCACAAAAGCTTCGCAAACTTCACGGACAATCTAACAATTAAACACACAATAAGCTACCATCAATTAGGCATCCAACCCAATATGATTTAACCTCAACTATGATGGATATCTAAGCTATCTACCATAGCTCTATACTTGATTTAAACCTTTTCCAACTCCTACATATGCCATTTATACTTAAATGCTACTCTTTAAATTTTTTCAGGTTTTGAGCATAATTTTATACTCACTTACGCGTCCTAAACGCACCACTTAAACACTCCCATAATTCAAAGACCAGAAATTCATCTGCTACATATATGTCCTATAACCTCTCATACTCTCCCAAAGCCATTACCCTTTTACAAATACCCCTAGAAATTCATTAATTCAGAAGGTCTAGAAATCGTGTCCAGAATCAGACCTTCAAAAAGTATGACGTTAAAAACCAATTTAGACTATAATAGCTTTTAGCAAAAATTCATTCATGGGTCACCACACAATATATAGACAGAAACTTCCATGTGATTTTAGCTTCTAACCTAGATGTCAAGAATTTTTAGAAAAAACCAAACTGAAATTCCAACTGTTTACCACAATAAAACTGATTTGTTCACGCCCTTTTGACCCCACCTTTCCTCCGACCATAAAGAACTTACGAGACAACTTTTCAGGAAATTAGACTCTAATGAGGTTATCTCCAGTAAGTGTAAAATTATTTATTTGATCTTTTATGATTGAGTTATGCTCGTTACAAAACTGCCTAACTTTCTGCAGTGAATTAAACGATTAATTCGGACGTTTTAAACCCTAACGTATACTCAAATCACGTAACAATTCATCTAATGATCAACCAACTATATATAATCTAATCACCAGAAAATTTAAAATTCCCAAACTATAAACTCTAATTTTTAAAACCTTAATTTAAACCCTAATCTATCATGTTGGATTACTAGAATTATAAACAAACTAAAATTAAAAAGATCGGATCGTACCTTAATATCAAAACCCAAAAAAATCGTCTTCTCTCTTTTCTCTCTATAGGCCGGTCGAACTCAAAGCAATAGGGGTTAGGGATTTATGATTTATATTTATAGGCCTCCGTAGAGTTGTAGGTTAAGTCTAATTAGGTTTTAGATTAGAATTAGGACTTTAATTATTTTTTTTTTCTTTTTAAAACCCTTAATCGTCCGATAATATATATACATATATATATCTATATATAATAATATAATACTATATATATATTATATATATATAATTAATTATAAATTTACAATTAAAACTGTAAGGTTTTTGTAAAAATATTTACTTATTTGACTAAACCTTTTTGCATAAACGCAGTTTACTACCTTTCTAAAAATAACTTTTCATTTCCAACCTAACTTTCCAAAAATAGAAATTTTACATTTTCTCAACTACACTTCTAGGGTCAAAACTTATCTTAAATTACTAACAAAAATACATATACGTATTTATACTTACACAATTAACACGCAAATGCTTAATTTTTAATAATCATTTCCTTGTCATTAAAAATGAACGAAATAAACTCAACAAATTTCCCCATCATTCTAATCTCATTTAGATGATCACACTCAATAGATTGGTTTCCAATAACCCACATAAACGCACATAACCACATAAAATCACATAAAATCACATAAACTGAACATTGCAACAGGCATTTAAGTCAACACTAACGGTTTGACTAACCTGCTCAAGCCATGGTTGTCACATCGTACTCCACAATCAAATGGGGTAGTAGAAAGAAAAAATCGCACTCTACAAGAAATAAGTAGAACCATGTTAAACGAACAATCCATTCCTTAAAAATTTTGGTGTAATGCGGTCGATACGTCAACCTATATAATTAATAGAGTTTCCATTAGACGTATTTTAGGAAAAACTCCATACGAGTTGTTAAGAGGTAGGAAACCAAACCTTAACTATTTTAGAGTATTCAGAAGTGAATGTTTTATTCTTAATACAAAAGATTACCTCACCAAGTTCGACCCAAAGTCATACGAAGGTGTCTTCCTAGGATATTCGCAAAATAGTAAAGCTTACATAATAATTAACAAAACAAACAAATAAAGTTGACGAGTACGTTGAAAGTAACTTTCGATTAAACTCCTCCCTCGCCTAAAAACATCACCATAGGAAGATGATGAGTTAAGTCGTAAGAAGAAGCATTGAAGGTTAGTAAACACAAAACCCATAGCAATGACTTGAAGACACCCCGCTCATTAGAAAATAATCAAATTATAAATATTAAAGAATCCAAAACTCATCCCCTAAAAAACATTATTGGTAATCTAAATCAAAGAACTCTTAGGTCGCAAACTTAAGACAAAATCAATTTCTTTTGCTTTATTTCAATAATAGAACCTAAAAATATAAATGAGGCATTAAAAGATGAAAATTAGGTAATGGCCATGCAAGAGGAACTAAACCAATTTAAAACAAATGATGTTTGGGAACTAGTCCCAAATCCCATGGATATGACCATCATAGGAACAAAATGGGTATATAGAAATAAACTCGATGAAAATGGCGTAGTAACTAGAAACAAAGCTAGGTTAGTCGCCCAAGGTTATAATCAACAAGAAGGAATTGATTATGACTAAACATATGCACCCATAGCTAGAATAGAGTCCATAAGAATTCTTTTAGCTTATGTTTGCGCACTAGACTTTAAGTTATACCAAATGGATGTGAAGAGTGCATTCCTTAACGGTTTTATCAATGAGGAGGTTTACGTGGCACAACCTCCGGGATTCATTGACTTCGCAAAACCTAATTATGTCTATAGACTTAAGAAAGCTCTTTATGGTCTAAAACAAGCCCCAAAAGCTTGGTATGATCGATTAAAAGCCTTTCTTATTAAACATGATTACTCCATGGGAATGGTAGATAACATACTCTTCACTAAAAAGAAAGACTCCAACCTCATTATAGTCCAAATATATGTTGATGACATTATATTCGGATCAACTTGTTAAGAAATGTGTGATGACTTTGCCAAGATCATGCATGATGAGTTTGAAATGAGTATGATGAGAGAACTAAATTCTTTCTTAGCATTACAAATAAAACAATTAGATGATGGAATATTTTTTAATCAATCAAAATATATTAAGGAAATGCTTAAGAAATTTGGACTAGAAGACAGCCCTAAGCTAATAAAAAACCCTTTTCTACGGAAACCAAACACATGAGATACGCCGAAGGAAATCCGATATAATTACCAAATATAGAGCATGATAGGTAGTTTATTATACTTAACGGCAAGTAGACCCGATATCATGTTTAGATTTATCCATTGTGCACTCTTTAAGAGGAACCCCAAATCCCTCTCACCTAGAAGCAATTAAGCGTATCTTCTGATACATTAAAGGCACTACGCATTTAGGATTATGGTATCCTAAGGGATCCGGCATAGAAACAACAGTGTATGCGGATTTGGATCATGCGGGAGATTATGTAGATCGCAAGAGCAATAGTGGTGTTTGCACGTTTATGGGATGTTGCCTAACATATTGATTTTTGAAGAAGCAAACCGGTCTTGCCATCTTCACAACCGAAGCAAAATATGTAAGCGCCAGAAAGGCATGTCAACAAGCTCTATGGATGAAACAAGCTCTCATAGACTATGGCGTTAGGTTAGACGACATTCCAATAATATGTGATAACAAAGGGGCTATAGACTTAAGTAAGAATCCCATTCAACACTCACGAACAAAACACATTGAGATTCGCCATCACTTCCTTCGGGATAATGTTCAAAAAGGGAATATCTCTATAGAAAAGGTCTCATCGGAAGACAACATAGCCGATATTCTAACTAAACCACTTAAACGTGAACCATTTAACTACTTACGTCTAGGTCTAGGAATGATGGAACAAATTGATTAAGTTTTCGGCATAATAAAAAAATGATAATCATCAATGAACCATTTGTCAAAAATCTGAGAAATTTTTTTCTCAACAGGTGGTGGCCTACTTAATTCATATAGGGTGGCCCTCTTAATTTTAAGGGGACCACCCAGACTTTAAGGGAACCACCCACCTGACTGACAAATTTTTTTCTCTCTGTGTCTAGGTTTCTATTTTACACAAAAACACAAGATTGTGAAAAGTTTATAAGCAAACTTTTACTAATTCTTCTATCTAAATGCATATCTCATTATACATATATACAATAGTCCCAATCTATTACTTTCTAAAAAGTTCTTCTCAAAACAGTGAGCACATAAAAAACAGGTTTCATAATATGTGTATGAGATATGCTAAAAATATTTTTCACATATGCAAAATGTTCTCTTACTTGTTGTCAAAAGTATATAATCTAATATATATATTCGACAATCTTGGTTGAGCAAAACTCAAGGAGTATTTGAATTATTTCTTAGGTTTTACATGTCTTAGTGTCAAAATAATTGCTACTCTACATTTGTCGCACTTAGGCACACACTAGTGTTTGCACAAAAATTTGCTTCGTTTTTAACTTAACCCTCTTGTCAAGAAAAATTCTTTGTGCATTATATCTAGTTACTATTTCATATGTTCTTCACTCTTTTGGTCTTCTATTCACATATGAGTATATGCCAAAATTATGTGAAATAGTTTTATCCTACATCTTGTCATACATATGTAGAATGTTGAATGCTTAATTGCTATGTGCTAAAAATCTTAATTGCCATAAAAGGATGGACTTGCTGCAAATTAACTACCAAAACTGAAACCCTCACACAAAATTTTGAGAAAAATCAAATTTTAGGAAATCTGGGAAATGCCAGTAGGCGGCCCCCTTAATTGATAAAGGGTGGCCCCCTTAATTTTAAGGGGACCGGCCTAGGAAAACACAGGTAAAACAATATTTTCACCCCCTTTAACCAAATACCCTCTAGACTTAGCTACTGTTTCCTTAAATTCACAAACATTTCTTGGATTTGATCCTTTAAATGTTCATTCTTCCCAATTTAAACCTTTCCTCCACTATAAATACATTCTCATCCATCATCATCACAATCATCCTCACCAATGACATCTCCTAACAAACCCACATCCAAACCATCAAGGGTAGCCAAAATGAGTGTAAAACTCATTTGGAGGAAGAAACTAAACCCTTGCAACACATCAATGTAAACTTACCTGCACCAATACCAAAACCACTCACTCCTCATCATCAACCATCTCAAGAAAACAATCACCTCAATCAAACATTACCAAATCCTTACATCAAGAACACTACCACATCACCACAAGGTGTCTCACATCTTCTATTTCCCATCAATTCACATGTTACTCACACTCAAGCTTCATCTCAAAGTGACAACCAAACTCCTTACATTAAGGATACTCCTACATCACAATAAGTTATCTCACATCCTCCACTTCCTATCTTACCTATCAACTCACATGAAACTCACACTCAAGTTCCACCTCAAAGTAACAACCAAACTCAACACACATCACCTCCATCTCCAAGTATAGAAATCCTACTTGATGATATTAATCAACTACAAGACCTATCAAACCTCTTAGCCATGCATCTCTCTCAACAACAAAACAACATTCCCTCATCACCTTACTCTCTAAACCTACTACACACTTTCAACATGAACCAAGTTGAAACCCATATTGGGTATTGCCCTTGTTACATCTTTACCCAAAAACAATTCCTTGCTTCAAGTAAGGATATCAATTGGATTGAATTCCTCCTCACTCGACCACATCCACCTCTTAGAGTTCAAAGAGATTACCTGTTGGGAATTACAGATTTGATGATTACAAAACCCACAAGCAGAAATGAAGAAAGAAGAAACAATGAGGACCTATTATGTATTCTTTAGTTAGCTTAGTTAGTAAGCTAGGGTTTGGCTTGTAAACCCTAGTCCCTCTATTATATAAAGAGGGTAGGCACCTAGGTTTATTCATTGATTCAGATACAATGTAAACCAAAGGTGTGTGTGTTCTCTAGGCGTCATGTCCTATAAGGCGCCTAGGTTTAGTAGCTTAATAGTAGTTAATTAATATAGTTATGTTTGGTAAAACCTTGTGCTTAATTATGATCATGTTCTTAATATTCCGCTGCATATATTGATCATAGTTATGATATCCTAGATGAGCTAGATCGTGGATCTACATGTCTTGTAGGTCCTGTGTTTAGGATCTGATTAGCCTTTTGTAAGACGATAGCTAACTTGAATAAATTCAAATCAACTATGTGA
>BQNB010179462.1:0-12770 GCA_026074375.1 Tanacetum coccineum | reverse complement strand
TGATGCTATGAATCAAGAAAGAATGCTTTGCTTAGAAATGGTACTTGGGAATTGGTTGAGTTACTTGAAGGTAGAAAAGCTATTGGAAGTAAATGGATTATAAGATTAAAATCAGGTCTAGTAGTGAGATAGATAGATATAAAGCTAGATTGGTTTCTCAAGGTTTTGGGCAAAAGAATAGAATTGATTATGAGGAGACTTTTTCTCCTATGGTCAAAATGGTTACTATTAGCTGTTTATTGAACATTGCTATGTCAATGTCTTGCATTGTCTTCCAACTTGATGTGAATAATGCTTTCTTATATGGTGATTTAGAAGAGGTTATTTATATGAAACCACCAGAAGGATATTTTCCTTCTGATAATAAGGTTTGTAGACTTAAAAAGTCTTTATATGGTTTAAAGCAGGCTCCTTAGTATGTGCTTAATTACACATACCTTTTACCTATTAAAACAAGCCTAAATGACCAAAAACGGACATAAAATGCCAAATATATGCTTGTTTTGCTTTGAATACTGTGCAGGTAACGAATATTCACTAAAGGACAAAAACGAAGCCAAAACCGACAAAACCAAGCACGGGAATGAAAAGAGCGTGAAAAGTCAAAGTTAAAGTCAAAATCAAAAAGTCAACAAGTCAAAGACGAAGCCAAAACTAAAGAAATCTTAAATGGACCAACCCGCACCCATTTAATGGGCCGGGTCAACCCATAAAGCTTTATCCATAAGCCTTATGGTTTAAAAAAGCCCAAAGTCCAAAACTACTTAAACCGGCCCAAGTTCATAAGCCCACTAGCCTATAAACCCTTAAGCCTTTTACATTGTTAGTCCTTGGACCTACACCTTAAAAACCTTTCATCGTTAGTCCTTAGGGACTAACATAGTTAGTCCCTAATATTTACACATTTGGTCCCTATAACCCAAAACCAAGTACATCCCTTGTCCTTAAACCCTTATACTCCCTTTCCCAGTTAAACCCTGTTAACCCAAATCCCCAAAATAATTTTTCCCGCCTATTATACTATTCACCCGTCACTATCCCTACCTTCCCCTGCAACACGACAAATAAAAGTCACATCCCCCCTCCTAAACCCTACACCAGCTAGAAAATACATCCACCTTGGCAATCCTCTTTTATTTGATTAGACAAAGTTACAAGAAAATGGATCTAGGGCTGTGATTGAAGACCTTGGGGCCAAAGAAAGATGAAGGGCTCAGATTAAAGTTTTTGATGCTCCTCACATAACAAACACAACAAGCACAACTGAGAGCATTGTATTGGGCTATTTATATGATGATTATTTCTTCATTTTGAGGATATCTAGTGTAATGTAACTTAGGAGTAGTGTAATTTACTTTTTAATGTTTTAAATTTATGTTTTTAAGTCTTTTAATTCTGTCATTTAAACTTTCAAGAACCTTGCAATCTTTTTTTTAAGTTAATGAAAAGTTAAATTAATATATATATGCAAATCTGTTCCTTTTTTATCTTTATGCCTTGAAGCTATTTCTGTTCAAAAGTCCTTTCTATAAGCTCTCATAAGCTTATAGAACTTGTTACACTCATATAAGCTGATACAATAGCTTTTGAGATGTTTATGGTGTATTTGGAATCAAGAATTCTGTTTTGAGCTTTATGAATGATAAGCTAGCTTTGGATGAGCTTATGGGTTTGGATTCAGCTTATTGACAATAAGCTGAGTCCCTAGAGCTTTTAGGAACTTCATTTTATGTCCTTGTTTGGTGCACAGGACTAGGTACTTTACTTTTTCTCTTCTTAAGCTTATTTCTGCTTTGCTTATTTCCTGCTTATGCTTTGCTTTCTTATGCTTATTTAGTCTTTTGTTAGCTTACTACATCTAGTTTATTGCTCTATTATTGTTTGATTTGAGATTTCATGAAAACTGTCCAAAATAGCCAAATTAGCTTATTTAGTTTAGCTTTTTGATAAATGCTTATTTTTCATATAATTTTGCTTATTTGTCCTTTAAATGCATAGTGCTTAATCTGTTTTAAGCTTAATTTAGTTTTAAGTAGTTATAAAGGGGTGTTTGGGTTAAGGTTCAAAATGGGTTAAAATGAGGTGTATTCTGTCTTTGGGTCTTGAATCAGTTTTAACAAGCTTAAATTTAGTGGTTAAGTTAGTTTAATTAAGTTTTTAAGGTTTAATAATCAAGTTTAAGGTCCTATGCATTCATGGTTTGAATCTGTGGTCATTTAGTTTTATAAATTAGCTTATTTGATTAGATTTAGTTTAGTAGCTTGTTGGTGTGATTTTCATGCTTGATTTTGGTTATATATGCAGTATAACAAGTTAGATTTTAGTTTGCCATTGGCATTTTGGTTTTCAGTCAAATTTGTTAAGTTTTCAAGTTTATTGTCAAAAGTTCAAAGACCACTTTTTAATCTTAATTTTAAGTTAGTTAAAGTTTGATTTAGAGTCTGATTTTCATAACCTAAGTTCTTTGTAGTTTAGACTTTATTTGTTTAAGCTTATTTCACATTTTTGCCAGCTTTAACAAGCTTAAATTGAAGACTGAAAAAGCCATTTTGTCTTTTCAAAAATTTTAAATTAACTAAGTACATACTGAGTGAAACACCCATTTTCATTTATCTTTTTCTTAGCTTATTTGATTTTCAAAATGCTTTTTGATTGTTGTTTTAGGTAGCTTATAATATAAGCTTTACGTTTTTACAAGTCATTTTTTCATAAGGTTCCATTTAGTTACTTAAAAATAAGCTCAAAAGTCCCCCAAAGGGCTGTTTTGTTAACAGTTTTGAGCCAAAAGCTCATTTGCTTTTCAGAGCTCTTGGTTTGTTAGGATTGCTTAATTTATGTTTCTATTTATATATTAGGTGTAGTTGTAGCTCTATTTTTGCTTATCTTGTTTTCCATTAACTTATTTAGTCTAAAAATGCTTAACAGTTTTTAGCTTTATAGTCATTTAGAAAAAGTCAAGTCTGTTGACCTTTTTCAGCTTTTTCCAGCTTATTTGTAAATTTTCAGCAAAAGTGTCTTTTTTAAAGTATCTTATTTTAGTCTTAAAAGCTTTTTTTAAAAAATGGGAAAGAGGAAGTCTGGGGTGAGCTAGGCTCGAACCCCAGACCTCTACCCTCTCAACCAACATATTTAACACAACACACACAACCAAACGTGCCCTTGGGTCTTTTTCGTTTTATCTTGCACAAATTAATCATTTACCCCATTTTTAGTCCATTTAAGCTATAAGCCTTTTTCAGCTTAATAACAACTTATTCCTATAAGAGTTGTTCACCTCGTCTTATTTTTCTTAGGTTTAGCATTCTTCAAAGTATTTTTCACCAATTTTTTCAGAATTTTCCAAATTAGTTTAGTATTTTTTATTAATTTTTTAGATTAAATCCGTTTTTAATTCATAATAAAAAAATAAAAGTCAAAAAAATATAATTCTTTTTTTTAATTTTCTTTTATCATTTAGGATTTTTAAAAATTAAATTTTCATTTGTAGGGTTTAAACTTTTAGAATATTGTTTTTTTAAGTACGGTTTTGATTCCGTTATCAATTTAGGTTTTTAGCTTTAAATGCTTATCGTTTTTAGTGTGCCTTTACTTGTTTTAGCATTTTATTTATAGAAATAGAAAACCTAATCCAATTTGTGATATTCAAGCATTGTTCCACAAACGTTACCTCGATTTTCCATTCACGCCTCGTACGAAAGAACGACCCGGGTCCGATTTTGAACTTTATTGATTTTAAAGTGAAAGATCGATACTTCCGGATATATATATTGTATTTGTGAACTTTTTGACTTGTTGCCTTGGTTAAAGGTGATTTGTCAAAGGTTTACCATATAGTATTATACACATATATTTTATATATTATTATATATATATATATATATATATTTATTATATATATATATATATATATATATATATATATTATTATATTATATATATATATATAGTATGTATATATATATAGTATGTATATATATATATATATTTATATATATAAGTATGTATATTTATTTATTATAATAGTATGTATCTATTATATATACTATATATAGTATGTATAATTGTATATATATATATTGTATATATATATATATATGTTTTATATATATATTATATATGTATATATTTATATATATATTATATATATATATATTTATTTATATACTTGACAACGAATCAGTACTCTTTGACGATTTCCACGCGTAATCAAAGGAATGGGTTTAGAAAGATCAAATAGATAGTCATCGCCTTCAGGATTTTCCCAATCAAGCTTTTCTGAAAGAGCCTTATAGCATTCTTCATAGTCGTATTCTAATTCTGAATAATTAGAGCGTGTGCCTTAGATTGTATGAATGCTGGTTCCTAGCAGTAAAAAAAAAAAACAAAAAAAAATTATTTCTTGAGTTTAAATTCTCAACTTTCAGAACATTTCAAGAGATGTATCCAGAGAAGTTATTGAGTGCTAACAATTCATCAAAGTCTTTAAGATTCTATCGTAGGATTGGGATGCTGCTAGATTCATCAACCACGTTTGAGTTGGACCTTCCTTAGTTGTCTTGCCAACATTCCAGTCTGGGTTATTGGGTTCTTTAGGTGGTTTAGGTTTCCTGAACCAGTCACGTCTAGAAGCCGTCTCATCCCTTGGTTCATCTTCATTATCACCCAGATTTCCTGCCTAATCTTGTGGCATGTCTGAATCCGCAACCTCGAACACTGGTTCCTCTGATTGAACAGACTTTCCAGTAGATTTCGGTTGAGACTTGGTTCCTTTGGAGGATCCTGACGTAGAATCTTTCTTTTTCGGACCAGTGGTTGGTTCAGTATCTTTGCTTGTCTTTCTCTTCTTTAACCCTCGGTCTGATCCAAGGAAAGGGTCTTCATCTTTATCCTTGTCATTTTGGCCACGATTCAATGAATATACATCATAAGAATAGAAGAAATCTTTGTTGAGAGCGTAAGATTTTTTTCAAACCATCATAGCAATCTCGGTGTTCGGGAGCCGTAGTTATGAATTCTTTTTCTACCATTTTGTCGAGAAGAATCTTCCTTTAACTCAAATTCAGTAAGTGTAGAAGCAGCCTCATAAGTAGATTGTGGTTGAGAAGACACCTTCGCTAGAGTAACTTCATCACGTGATTCTTTAATCAAGTTTTCAATCACAGGTGGAGCGAAGTTAGGCACTTCCTGGGGCAGAATTTGAGGCAGCTGATCTTTTACTTGTTCTTTGATTCTTGCCATGAGAGACTCTAAAAGGAAGTTCATGAATTCTTGTCTGGTTTCTTCCAACCTTGTGTCTAGATGACTGTCAACTAAAGATGTCACTTAAGTGTGTAGAGGGTCTTTCTTAAGATCAGCAACTTCTTTTTACAATGCTGTGATTCTATCATTGAATCGAAAGACTGATGAGAAATTAGGAAGATTAGATAGAGGATTTGTAGTTTCAATTGTCGACGGAGGAATGGGTGTAGCCTGTATTGGTGTAGGAGTGAAGGTGTATGATTATTGAGGAATGTTTGTGAATACCAGTGATGATTTAGGGATAACTGAAACTAGTATTGTAAAGGAAGAGGTGGTTTGCTTTCGAGTTCTAGGAGAGGGACTTCATGGTGGACATGAAAATCATAGTGGAGACCACTAGTTTCAGAATCAGTTTAAGGTATTTCTGAAATAATTAGGAATTTAGATGCCACGTCGGTGGTGCGAGAAGAATAGTAAAGGAATCTTGTCTTCTTCGATACAGTAGGAAATTGTCTCATGGGGCATCTTCAACAACTTGTTCTTGATGTAGTCTCTAAATTCTTCATTACTTTGTTGAGCTTCAGTTATTTCAGTATCATTACCCTCACCTTGAACAATTCCTGTAGCAGCTCTTAGTGGGTTCTTCTAATCTTGCATCTGCATCATCATCAAATTGGTCGGTAGTATCATCCATTCCTTGTTCTTCATCACTTTTCATCTCATCATCTTCAGATTCATTTTCTTGATCAAACTCTTCTTCTTCTTGATCATCATCGTCAGATTCTTCATCTTGCTCCGAATCTAATTCTTGCTCTTCACTTTCATTCTCTTGCTTACTGCTTTCATCACTTGATTCTTGTTCGTTGTTGCTGTCGTCTTCATCATTTCCCCAAGACTCAGATTCACTCTCAGAAGAGTCATCATTGGTCACATCGGGAACCCCTGGTTTATCACCAGTTCCTTCACTTGTGATAGTAGGTGTGATCTTTTCAACACTTGGTGGTTTCTCGGCAACCATACCAGAACCACTAGGATGAGTCTTGTGAAAGTCCCTTAAGCTTTTCATCTTGCTTCATTCATTGAGCCTTTTTTAGACCGAGCTTCTTCAGACAGCGCTCTTTTTCCTTTTTCTTGAGCTTTATAACACCTTGTTTCTTTTTCCTTTCTTTTTGACTTTGTTTCCACAGGAGGCTCTCTGATGACGATACCTGTTGCTGGCTTAGAAGCAGACTTTTTGGCAGGTGTCTTCAATCTTTTGCCCTTTTTGACAGGTTTTATTCCCTTTAGGACTAGCTCACTTTCCTTCTTGGATGGAGAGGCTTTCTTGAATTTTCTAGCAACCTTAGGAGGCACCTCACCTATAGCATAGCCAAGATAAGTCTTGTACGCTTTACTTTCCTTCATCTCTGGACTTGTCAAACATTCAGGTAGAACTGCTCCATAGATCTGGGATGCTTCTTTTCTTGAAACAAATCTTAAGGTGTTAATCAAGTAGTCATCTTTGGAGGTGTGCATCCCAATTATGTTTCTCTAGGAAATTGACTTTTCTTGAATAAGGAAGGGTGAATGATAAACTTTGGTGAAATCCGAGGGTAGTAATCTTTTCTTTACTTTTTTGTAAACTTTGTTGTCAATTTGATAGGTTAAAGTTTCCCAGGAGTAGTTGCACATAGTCTACATATTCTGCTAGACATGCCCCAAAAGGATTTGTGCCTTGGGAAAGACGAAGTTTGTCATAGTCAACTTTTTTTCCAAGATAGGCTTCTGTTGATTATAGTAGCAAAAGTTCTCCACGGTTGATGCATCTGACCGATAACAACATCGATGAGTGAATTGATAACCCCAGTATGACCGAGATCTCTTAAGAAAGATATAGTGTCTTCTTTAAAAGGAAGAGAATCAAAGTCACGACCAGGTACTCATGGCCAAATATGGATGATATCTCTAAAGAACTTACAAGGTAAGTTGAATCGTTTCTTATTATACAATCTTGAATCGTAGTAGGTATTCTGCTTGTATATGCAATTCTAGAATTGTGTATATACCACTTCAAAGGACATCAGAAGTGTGAGATTTGCAGTGATAGCATGGAGTGAGTGCAAGTTGGTACATCCAAGATACAACTTGAAAATGTTTCATCTTTTTGGTTTCAATCCACGAGGGATTCTTCCATTGCATTTTCTAATGTCAAGTCGATTCTCTTTAGGAACAAGTTCAAGGTCAAGCTTGGTTTGTTGAGTAGTGATGGAAGTCATGATTCTGCTAAGAGTTGTCACATATAGTTTATACATAAGCAAATATATATAGCACAGAGACAATCTAGATCATGATTCCAGATTATTAATGCAGCACATGGTTTACTACAGAGGATAGGCAAACAAATACAAGGCAACAAATTGATACACCTACACACAATGCAAAGAACTGATACACATGTAACTAGGATACACACACAGACATATAACACATAGACCATAGGCAAACTAATGAAATTAAGGCAAACACTTAAGATTTCTAAGGAAAATTATACCTAACTTAATCACTATATGACAAGATAGGGTTAAATTACACTTAGATTATGTTATAAGGTTTAATTACCAAGATTATGAGATTAATTCTATTAGAAAAAATCAAGTATAGATTGCCTATATAATGTGTATAGATCGCCTGTGTATGATTTGAGTGTATAGATCGCCTGAGTTAGAAAACCATGTATTGATTGCCTGTTATACTTAATTATGTATAGATCGCATGTTGAACTTAAGAATGTATAGATCGCTTGTGTAAAGGATGTTGTATAGATCGCCTGTGTTAAACCTAGGTATAGATCGCCTATGTAATTTTGTATTGATCGCCTGAGCAACTAGGTTATGTATTGATCGCCTGAATAATACTCTATTTGTATAGATCGCCTATGCAAATTTTTACACAAACATTTTACACCTTTCTAAGCATCTAAGTTCACTTAATCATGATTATATAGCCTCTATGAGTTATTTTAACACTTTTAACGCATGAATTAACCACAAAATTCTTGATTTAAGTCATGTTCGAGCCATAAGAACACGAACACCCCATATAATCAAAATTTCCACATATTTGTATAGTTAAGAACACTCCAACACTCACAATTAATCGTATAAGCAGTTTTAATCCAAAACCCACAAACTTTTTCAAGTTTTAACCCATTTTTAAACTTTTTAAATTCAAGAATCAATCAAAACGCATGAAGAAGTTATCCTTATTAAAAACTGTTAAAGGCACACAATCTAGACCCCTAATAAACCAAAACCCCTCAATCAATTTCACTTTTAAAACACTTTTTAGGGTGAAGAAAATTAAATTGAATTTTAGGGTTTTCGAGTGTAATTCCATGATACAGTCATATATAATGAAGTTTTAATGATGACATTTATGTACCTTAAGCTTAAAACAAATATTGAGCAAGTTCTTGAGGGTCTTGAAGGTTATCAATGGAGGAATATGGTTTTTGAGGTGTTATGTATGTAAACCGAGAGAAAGAAAGAGACGGGGAGGTGATTATGTTCAAATCTTTCAAGGTTTGGCATAAATGCCCCCTAGGGTGTAATAAGACTTTCACTTTTCTCTTAAACTATTCCTAAGGCACACTAAAGTTTCCCATATGGCAAAACTAGACCCTAAAGATTAGTTATCAAGAATAAGACTTATCATTTGCTTTACTACACTATATAAGATTAAACATATATCAAGTACAGCCTAATTGAGTTGATATTTACCAACTCCCCTTTAATTATTCACCTGACACCATTAAAAACCTTTTTTGATTGACACCTTATTAATTGTGAAGAAGATGATTTTGACAGTTTCTCCCCCTCAAATAATGACCCGTTTTCTAGTTAAAGAGTTGTAGTCGTTATTTGATGGTTTAAAATTGTCTTAGAAAAATGATGATTTGTTGAATCTGAAAGATGATTATTATATATTTTGAAAATCAACACCTAAGTAAATAAGATTTCTCTTATTTTTGACACATAAGCGCACTGACATGTACACTTATTGTATATAGGAAGCACCGGTTGTGTTGCAAAGTAAACACAAGCCTTTGCATGGTCATTAAGTAGACCATGCCCGAGAATAAATTCCCGTTGAGAGGTCAAGTTGTCTTTTTGACGACATACTTGCCTTGAAGATGATGACCGGGTTTCTATCTGAAATAATAGCAAGCCATTTTGGCATGTTTTGAAAACTTTTGAAACTTCTGCTCGAACTTCATTTACAGCCACGTATCATTATTGAATGACATTTCTAAGGCCGTAAATGTTATCGATTTCGAGAATCGAGAAGCATAGTACTCGCGACGAGAGATACATATATTTAATAAGAGAATTTCTGATTTTTATTGTTGTGTGTCAGTTGTTGTGTATGAAAATCGTATTCCTGTTTGTAATAGTGAAATGTGTCATGTGTTGACTTGTATCTTATGTCGCTCTCATATGAGAACCGCCCGCTACTCTCCTATAACGACGGACTCTGATGTATATCAGCGAGACCTCCACCAGTGAAACAGCATAGTGACACGACATCATTATTGTGCTCATCTAACTCTTCTCGACTCTCCTCATGTGCATAAAATCAACAACCTGCAATAGTGTAACATCCACCCGCCTCCCGATCCAGCCCGCCGGCTCGCTACCTTGCTTATGTCCCGCCCCACATCTCATACACCCTCTCGACCCGTTCTCGACAGCTATCTAGACTGCGCGCTACACTCTCTCGCGTCCGCCCCCCGGTAATGGTTCTGTTAATGACACGCTGTCAGGCAAGTTTGAGTTGGTATTAAGTACGAGACATAGACAAAGTATATATTGCTCCAGATTCACATTCTCAACTTGCTCCTTTCATGAAAATGGTAGTTGAATATGATGTGCTTAGCTTTGATTGTTGAAATTATTTGCAGCATAAAGCAATCGCACTCTTGTTGTCGCAGTACAGAGGAATCTTATTGAATTTAAAACCATAGTCTGTTAGTTGGGAACGCATCCAAAGGATTTGTGAGCAACACCCAGATAAGGCAATATATTCAGCCTTTGTACTCGATATTGGTAGGTTGTACAGGCTTAGTGCTATTTTGCTTCTTGAGACCAGCTAATAGTTAGTCACCTAAAGAAATGAGAGATTCCCGATGCTACCACGTCTAGTGTCTTTGTCACCTGCGACAGGTGTTCTGGTCCATCTGCATATGCCTGTTTGTGAGTTGACATATCGGTAATCCTATTGATAGTACCTTTAGTCCATGTTAAGGTTTCGTTAAGTTATTCGAAAGATAGTTTCACCACGCTTGTCAGTGCTTTTCGTAGGCTTAGCTGATATAGGGCACATAAACAGGACATAATAGTTAGGTTCATGTCTACTGGATTAAGTAGATTAGAATCCAATCATGCCACGGTAAAGTGTAGCATCAACCGGTTCCCCCTGTAGATCTTCATCCAATTTTTTGTTTTCAATCATTGGTGTGTCGACAGAATCAGTGGTATGCAAACCATATTTTTTAACAATTTCAGAAGCATATTTAGATTGGTTTATGAAGATGCCTCTGGGACTTTGAGACATTTGTAATCCTAAAAAGAATGACATTTGCCCCTATCATTGACATCTTGAACTTATTGGTCATCTGATTAGCAAACTCATCACACATGGCAGTATTAGTTGATGCAAATATTATATCGTCAACATAAATTTATACCAGTAATATGTCGTTTCTAGCATGCCGTGTAAAGAGTGTTGGATCAACTGCACCTTTGGCGAATTGTTGAGAGATAAGGAAGCTTGATAGCATATCATACCATGCACGTGGTGCTTGTTTAAGACCATAAAGAGCTTTTTGAGCTTGTACACATGCGATGGGTTGTCCTGATCAACAAATCCTTCTGGTTGAGAAACGTAGACCTCTTCTTTGAGCTCGCCATTCAAGAAAGCCATTTTGACGTCCATCTGGTAGATTATATATTTTTGTGAGCGGAACATTTGCTTCGTAGATCACGATGGCCTCATTTGCAAACGGCTTGGCAAATGATTCTTCGAAATTGATTCCTTCTTCTTGTCTAAATCCTTGAGCAACTAGTTGAGCCTTATTCTTTAGTACCCCACCAGATTCATCTGTTTTGACCTTATAAATCCATTTGAGTTTGATCAAGAACACGTTATCTAGACACGGCACCAATTCCCAAACTTCAAGTCTTTCAAATTCATGAATTTCTTCTTGCATTGCATCGATCCATGACAGTTCGATCATTGCTTGTTTGAAGTTCTTGGGTTCTATTGAAGTAAGGAAGGCATCAAAATAACACCACATGGCATCATTTTCAAGTTGCTTCCTTGTAGATACAGGCTGAGCATTTAGGATCACCGATCACGTTTCCTATAGGATGATCCTTAGTCATCTTTTTTTTTTTATAGGTATTCCAATTAGAGTGTGGAGTTGTCTCACATTAGATGATGATCCTTGAGAAGTTGAGTCTTCATGAGGAGATTCATTAAGTGGATCATCATGAAATGTTGGTGTTTTTGGTGATTCTTCAAAACCTTAAGAAATGACAAAACCTTGAGAAATGATTGGAGAATGTACTTGTTCTTGTGATAAGGGAATACTTGTTGATGGAGCATCCTGGTCAATGGAAGCTAATACTTCAGCTCTTGGAGCAGCAGCTTCTTGAACTGGAGAGACAACAATTGTTGGAGGATTATAGTATTCATCGAACATTGGTTGAAACAAATGATCCCAATCATCTCTGTTTGGTGGAATACAAGGTTGTTGAGAAACAGGTTTTGAAACGAGTCATGTACTGGATGTAGCAGGAGTCATATAATGAAGCCCGGGTCCTGAACTAAATTATTCAGAAGCCATTGTTGTTAGCTCATCGAACGTTACATGAATCATTTCTGAAATTATCCGGGTCCTTCTCTTGTAGATTCTAAATGCTTTCTTTGCAGGCGCGTAACCAACGAAAATCCTAATGTCTGCTTTTGCATCAAATTTACCCAGATCTTCATGGTCATTGGTAGGATAACAAAGTGAACCAAAGACATGAAAGAATGATAAGTCCGGTTTCTTATGGAGTTTTGTTGTATCGGAGGCGTATCAAAGAACGGTTTTGGGTATAACAAGCTGTATCGATAGCTTCGGCCCAGAGAAATAATGGAGCTTTATAAAATATCAGCATTGTTCGAGCAGCTTCTACAAGAGTCTGATTTCGCCTTTCGACAACACCGTTCTGTTGAGGAGTGTGAGTTACAGAAGTTTAATACGTGATGCCAACATTTTCATACCATTCACGAAGTGTCTAATTGATAAATTTGGTTCCATTATCTGTTCGAACATTCCGGACTGTGGCTTTCAAATGAACTTGAATGTTTTTAATACATTTGATGATGGCCGCAGGAGCTTCATCTTTTGTCTTCAAAAATTTGAACCATGTAAATCTTGAGTAATTGTCGACTATCACTAAGATATACATTTTCCCGTTAATACTAGCCACACGCATCGGGCCACA
>BQNB010179461.1:0-12770 GCA_026074375.1 Tanacetum coccineum | reverse complement strand
CATAGAATGACTTCTTGTTGAGATTAACGGTAAAATTTGCAAACTTTGCAGCACATAAATTTTACTTAAGGAAAAGAGAACCTAATTTTTACGGGGTGCCACATCATATGTCTTGATATGGCTGGGCATCCTTGTTTTTGGGAAGTCGAAGTAACGGATTCTTGGTGTGAAAGGATCTACTTTCTCACATACCCATGGCTGGGACAAGTCATCCTCTTCCCTATACGATTTCTTCTTCTTTGATCTTGACTTCCAGTGCCCGCCTTCGCTATCCTCACTTTCTGAGAGAGCTTCTGTGTATTTTGAATGGGAGTTCCGGCTGTAGCTGTCCTTCCTATCCTTTTAAACACGCCTCCTTCTTTCGACCTCTGCCTTGGTGATCTTGACCGCTCACGTCTTATTCTTGAGAACACACTAGTTTTTGGTCTACGGGAGCGCCTAGATCTGTGCCTTTTTTCATGTTCCTTAGTGTCAATCGTTTTTTACTCGGAGTATCGTGATGTTCCAGAACATCCTTCGAAGTTAAGCCAGGATTTTAGTTCCTTTAGCTTTTCACTTTTTTCTTTCTCCTGGTTAAACTTCTCGGCCATGATTGGCAGCAGCTGATTGTAATTTTTGTGGCAATATTCTCGGAGGACTGCGTCGGACGCGGGCCCACCTCGATCTTGCGTAGCTGGCTCATTTCCTCTCCCAACCATGTTCCGCACAACAGACGTGGGTTGGCTAGGAGTGGTTCGTTCATGATTGCTCATGGTGAGTATTTTTGTAGAACGCAGTTGTATTCTGGTCCCACGGATGGCACCAACTTTTTAGTACAAAATACGTAATGGGTTGAGTAGATGGATCTGAGGAGTTATTGGACCAGGCCCAAGGATGAGATCTTGTACTAAATCAAGTAACGAGATGATTCCTTGCACAACGAAGGGTAAACCGTTAGTCTTACCGTGGGGACGGACCCCACGATTGAACTCCGGTGTAAGAGTAAGTAAACATATTTGTCAGAGAATGTCAGAGTATGTGTGTATGAAATGTGGTCAGAAAATCATACCTTGTGGGGTGTCAGAGTACCCCTTTTTATAGGTGAGCCAAATATTAGGTTTTCCTAATATTTCGCTCATTTCTGTTAGTGGGCCGAAGTGGGACCCTTATCGGATAAGGGTCCGCAGTAATCGTGTTTTGCGCACGTGGGTCTCCTTCCGCGGATATTGCTTGGTCCGCGGAAGGCCTATCGCGTCCATCTTATTTCTTCCGGGCCGTGCCAGCATGGGACTGGGCTTAGTTTTGGCCTATTGGACTTTGCGATTGTCCTGTTGGGCTTGGACTCATGTATAATTTATGTAGTCCAGGCCCGGAGGCTTGTTGCACGTATTATACGTCATCAAGATGTGAAAGATTTTAATGAAACATTTATTTCTACTATGCACGTGTGGTACTAAAAAAACATTGATCATTCTAGTCCATGAACAAAAAAAAACACCATACTCTAAACACATACTGGATCATACTATATGAATTTCACACTTGAGTCAATTCAAAAGTGGTAAACTTTTTGAGGTAAAATATGATGCTACCGACGACTTTGAATGCTCCAAAGGTACAAACTCATTTGGGATGTTCGCTCTCTTTACTATCCTTCTCATATTGCTCTGCAAGCTTTGTTCTACCAATTGCTTTACAGCATTATTATTCGCAAAACGACTAGATGAGTCCACTGGTTCAGTGTCAGTGGACCCACAAAGGGGCGCTGATACATTCGCCCCTACACTTTGTTTCCCTTTATTGTTCCGTAGAATATCTAGAATCCGAGAGGACCTCTTTTGCGCTAAAGTGCTTCCTAGAAGAGTTAACTCAAGAAGTGAAGACATGATCCCTGCCTCGATCATGGCTTGACGATCAACGTAAGACTTGTGAGCCATCACCATCAAAATGTATGTCGCCTTTTCTTGACAATTAGGCAAATCCACCCAATTTAAAACATCTACCAATATCGTAAAAGCATCTTTGACAGTACTAATTGCCTTTCGGCCCTCAGGGGTCGACACAATATTGCTCAAAATGGAAAGTATTCTATCGCTTACTTCCATATCTCCAATTTTTGAAAAGAGAAAAGGTACAAAATCGTCTATCTCGACCATCGGTGAAACATTTGGTGGCAAGATAGATAGGTTATAAAGTGCCCTCAAAGAATCTTGAATCACTAGTGAATTGTTGGTTTTGATCAAGCTTTTTATCAGGAACGAGATGGCCCCTGATGATCCGATGATGAGTTTATTTGAATCTAGCGCGCTTAATCCTAGAAAATTTGCAACAATTGCTGCTGATAAATCTTGGTCAGGTGAACCCTCACTTGGAGATTCAGTTAGATCTAGCATCTTGTGTACTACTCCTGCTTCAACTATAGCGGCTTTGTTGCTGAAATTAACATCAAAGAATAAATGAATACTCTTCTTCAATCCATATAAAAAAGTAGTTTCTTGTTATATTTTATTTTTAGACAAACGATAACTTATTTTCTAACACAACGAGGCTTGAACTCGCAACTTTTAGTTAACGCACTAAAGTGTATGTAAGAAAGCGAGAAATGTACGTGCTTACCAGTCATTTCCGATTCCAAGATTAAGAAGAGCATAGAGAGCAGCAATTTGCGAATCAAGATCCTTCGAATCAAGCATTGCAACAAGCGGAGCAATCGCTCCAAGCAATGCGAAACTCGTTCTAGCTTCAGAATCATCCTTAGCCAACTCCCTCACTTCTTTCGCGCCTTGTAATGCACCTTCTCCTCCACTTTGCAATCTTTTCACCACCTCTTTCAACTCTAGCAATGATTCTAGCAACCTTTTAGACCCTTTAACTGTATCCGACCTGCATTCGGATACAGAAAAAGTCTTTACTTCTTCCATTTTTGGATTTTTCGCCACCACAGACTTGCCAGTCTTATGGTGGCGAGGCATTCTGCCGCCGCATCTCATTGTTTCAATGATTTTGCGGCGGCATGATGCCAAGAGCTTGTAACTACCATCACTAACGCGTGTTGTAGGTTCTTGATGGTGGTTGACAACTAATGATGTATGATTGTTTTGTTGACACTTTGACATTGTATGTGACACTTGGTAGGAAAGTATACTATTTTTTATATATTGAAATCAGAGCTCCTGCATTGGAGTCATATGATAGTTTAATCATATAACTTCACGGACACACATAGTAAAAAGTAATACACACTAGTACTTTGATTCAAAGAGATAGTGTGTGTGATGAGTACTAAAGTGAAGGGGTAAAATGGGAAGTTTATTTATTGAGCAAGATGGAGACTCTAAAACTCTAAAGTTATGTTGAGAGATGAAGCTTCAAATTATATACTAGTACTACTAACTTTTTCTAGACAAAAACTTAGAAGATGCAACTTACTATATACTATATATATATATATTTATTTGGTGAAATTTATGTAATTTAGTGTTCCAATAGAGAATCATTTATTATTTTAACATATTAATTTTTTGCAAGTAAATTACACCTTTTTGTGCCAAAATAATATATTCTCTCTGTCCTTAAATAAATGTCCACTGTTGATTTTTTAAGTATTTTTTCATCAACTTTGACTTTAAATTATTTTGTTTGTGTTATATAATACTTAATGAAAATTATATCAATGAAAATATATTTAAAACCAAATCCATTCATATATTTTGTATCAAGTATTATATAACACAACAAGAAATAGTTAAGGTCAAAGTTGCTAAAAAATGACTTCAAAAGTCAAAAGTGGACACGTATTTAGGGACATAGGGAGTATCTAACTTGAACTAAGTATCGACTTGAGGTGTTGGACATGTTTCGCGATTTTTTTTTATTTCTTGGTAATCGTGGTTTTTGATCTTTTGTCCGACTAGTTCATAAGGTTGGAACCTATCGCTAGAAGCCCTTCCTTTTTAGAAGGTTAGCGTGACCACTTTAAGATTGTTTGCACTTAGCAAGAATTGAAATTCAGACCTCACACATTTTTTGCAATTTTTCCTAACAACCTGCCATAGTAGAGTGTGAGAGGTTAAACGTAGATAGCGATATACCATGCGGCATGCCTCACGGTGTGGGAAAAACAACTTCACATTTTTTACCTAGTAAATGACGATTATCTCTTTGTTTGGTCTTAAATGGTTCAAGAAAATCTGATTATGTGTAGCCTTGTGGTTAAGAATTTGGCAATTTTCGGCAGGGATCCAAGTTTTTAAATGCATCAAACGTCTGAAAGTTATATTTTTAGAAGACCGTAACACGTATACAATGTCAAACCGATGAAGAGATAGATGGCGTAGCAAAGATGACAATGAAGTAGTGCTAGCGTGGCACAAAACCAATTTGGAAATACATGACATACTATACGATAACCCAAAACTGATCATTTTATAAATGCAACTTATTTATTAACGGTGACAAAAAAAAAATTAGTGATGTATTATGAGACTTGCATGCCCATTAATACATAGCGGGAGACATTATCTAGTTTACAGTAGTGTTATAAGGTGAATGTTGAAGTGACAACCCCAATAACATTGCAGCTTGAACTTCAAGACCTTTTTCAAGAATAGTAAATTTATAGATGAATTCAATCATTATACGTGATCGATAAGATTAATCAGATTTTACATTTTTTTTATTATAAAGATGTTACATTCATCAATCATCTGTCAACATAGACATCCAACAAACAAGAAACAAAAGTAGAATAAAAAACAAACACATTGTTATACATGTGTTTGGTGGACTCCCACAACCCCTACACTTTGATGGCTAACTAAAACAAACATAAGGATAACTCACCAACCAACATACAATGTGCACAAAACAAATAACTAAAACTTTAGAATCTGCTTTTACTAGTAAAAGAAGCACAAAAAGTACTAATGATGCTACTAACTTCTGTATATGCTTAAGCAATAGAAAATGTACCTATCTACCTTTGGATTCATCCCCCACCTAAACTCTAAACATTAAAGTAGCAAATATTAATCTTCTAGGTTGGCGTAAAATTGCAAAAGATAGGGGAGAAAAAAAGAGGATAATGAGTTATAGTGTAAGTAGCAAAAAGGTTTCATACAGACGAAAACTTTTTACGTATGTTTCATATATGAACAACTCACATGGCTAACTTAACTATTCACGACCATGTCCTCTGCGCTCAACTGGCTCTCCAGTTTCCTGATATGCACGCCATCCTTAGCCGATGAGGAAGCATCCACAATGATGACATCGTCTTCATTAAAATCCCCTCGTAGTATCCCCATTGAAATTTCATTCTCGACCATTTGTTGGATCACCCTCTTCACTGGCCGTGCTCCATAGTTAGGATCAAATCCTAGTTTCCCAAGGATGTCTATAGCTTCCTCGGTGTAACGTAGATCAATTTTCTTCTGTTTAAGTCTATCTTTCACACGATCAAGCTGCAACACAATAATAACCATGTTAAGTAATGACATTTTCATCCAGATAACAACAATTGTAAAAGGACGTTTAGGACTTTCTAATTTGACCTGCTTAAAAAAATGAAGGTAGCAGCCTACTGATTTTTAAGTGTTTATTTATTCTACGAAAAGCAGATAAGCAGTTTCGTCGAAACACTCAGCTGCTAATCTGCTTGAAAAGTACAAGAAAACAGATACGCACTTAAATAACCAATCCCAAACACTCTTTAAAGGAGGGAATTGTACCTGGATTTCAACAATATGTCTGATTTCTGTAGCGTCAAGTGGTTGGAAAACAATATACTCATCAATCCGGTTCATAAGTTCTGGCCTAAAAGATTTTCTAGCCAATTCAATAACCTGCTTCTTCATCAAATTATAGACCGCATCTTTGCTATCATGTGTATTTTGAAGAGTTTCGAGTATGTAATGGGACCCAATATTAGATGTCATGATAACAACCGAATTAGTAAAACTAACCGTCCTTCCTTGTGAATCGGTGATTCTTCCATCATCCAGCAGCTGTAATAGAATGTTGAAAACATCAGGGTGCGCCTTTTCAATTTCATCAAAGAGAACAACTGAGTATGGCCTTCTGCGCACGGCTTCAGTAAGTTGACCACCTTCTTCATAGCCGACATAGCCCGGTGGCGCACCCATTAATCGTGAGACTGCGAGTTTTTCCATGTATTCACTCATATCGATTCTGACAAGAGCATTCTCAGTGTTGAAGAGGTAACTAGCTAAAGTCTTTGCAAGCTCGGTTTTACCAACACCAGTGGGACCCATAAACATGAAGCTTGCTATAGGTTTGTTTGGATCAGATAAACCAGCTCTTGACCGTCTTATTGCATCAGCAACAGCTTTGACCGCCATATCCTGACCAACAACTCGTTTATGGAGAACGCTTTCCAGTGACACAAGCTTATCTCTCTCGGACTGCTGAAGATTTGACAAGGGTATTCCTGTCCATTTGCTTACAACTTCAGCAATGTCAATATCTGTAACTTCCTCACGCAAAAGAGATTTCCCAGAATGTCGATAATCGTAAAGATTCTTTTCAGCTTCTTCTAGTTGGCGTTGCAGGGTCAATATGGTTCCATACTTGAGCTCAGCAGCACGATTCAGATCATAATCACGTTCAGCAGCTTCCATTTCTTGGTTTACCCTATCAATCTTTCAGAAAATGAAAAATAATGAACAAATTAACCAAAACATATTACTATTTAATACTTTTTGGGTAAAGGGGATTACCCCGGTAAAATAATATTATGTAATACTTTAGGAAATTGATGTAACTTACCTCTTCCTTAATTGACCGTATTCGTGTTATCAATGATTTTTCACGCTCCCATTGCTCATTAAATTCTTTTTGTTTTTCTTTATAAGATTCTATATCGTTTTCCAGCTTGGACAACCGTTCTTTGGATGCTTTATCGGTTTCGTTTTTAAGAGACAGCCTCTCCATCTCGAGCTTTAAAACAGCTCGATCTATCTCGTCCAATTCAGTGGGCTTGGATGTGATTTCCATTTTCAGTTTTGCAGCAGATTCATCTACCAAGTCAATTGCTGCAATAATAAACCAACATTAGTATGTTCAATTATTACAAATTCATTTTGCATACAATTAATTGAGCAGAAAGATGTTGTTCTAACCTTTGTCAGGCAAAAAGCGCTCTGTTATGTATCTATCGGCAAGTATAGCTGCGGAAACTAAAGCACCATCAGAGATTTTGACCCCGTGATGAAGTTCATACCGCTCACGTAGTCCACGAAGAATGGAAATTGTGTCTTCGACAGACGGTTGATCACAGAATACTTGTTGAAACCTACGCTCAAGGGCCGCGTCCTTTTCGATATACTTTCTGTACTCATCCAATGTGGTTGCTCCAATACATCGAAGTTCACCTCGACCGAGCATTGGTTTCAACAGATTAGCAGCATCCATTGCTCCACTCATAGCTCCTATACACGCAAGTCACATTAAGACAATAATAAAATAAGGCATAATCCATAGAAATTAAGCAGGTGGCGCAACAGAATGAATTGCTGACCTGCACCAACTACTGTGTGAATCTCATCAATGAATAGAACAATTTGTCCATTGGAAGCAGTGACCTCTTTAAGAACAGCTTTAAGTCGCTCCTCAAAATCTCCTCTGAATTTAGCACCGGCAACCAATGAACCCATGTCCAGTGAGATAAGCTGCACCGTAAAAGGATCAAAATTTATCAACACAAACTTCTGATTTTGAAAAACGAATGCACAATCAGTAGATCGTCAAGAAACATATTAACAGCAGTGGAAATGATGGTGATGAGAAAGTGATATTTTGTAACCTTGCGGTTCTTGAGGGACTCTGGGACATCTCCACGCACAATTCTTTGAGCTAACCTGCATTATATAAATTATTAATACAATACATTAACAAAAACTTTGAATGAATACGTCAAACTGACATGAACGGTAACTGTACCCTTCGGCAATTGCAGTTTTTCCCACACCAGGCTCACCAATTATCACAGGGTTGTTTTTTGTTCTTCTAGACAAAATCTGAATGCACCGCCTGATTTCGTCATCCCGGCCTATTACTGGATCAAGCTTGCCCCTTCTAGCAAGTTCCGTCAAGTCACTGCCATATTTTTCAAGTGCCTCGTATTTCCCCTCAGGGTCTGAAAAAATATTGACATTCATTTACTAACAAGCAACTCAAACTATATTTTACTGAAAAGCAGAGAAGATAAGGAATATACTTTGATCAGTTACTTTCTGATTCCCGCGAACAGCGTCAACAGCATCTTTTAAAGACTTCTCAGTTAGCTGCAAGTTCGAGAAGAGCTGCTTCCCAAACCTCGTATCTTTGAAGAGCGCCAACAGAAGATGTTCCACAGATACAAAATCATCTCCCATTTCCTTTTTATACTTTCTTGCATTGTCCAACAAAGTACACAAATTTGTCCCGAGAACAGGATTACTTGTATCACTAACCTGCACAAGAGTAACCATTTTCATAGGCAGTCCTACAAAACACAAATACATAGTCAAGTGGCATAAAAGGTTCAATACCATCGGTTGCTGAGCTATAAAGTCATCCGTAGCTTGCAGAACTGATGTGTTGTCCAACCCAGCCTTTGTCAGTATCCTCCTTGCTAACCCGTCCTTTTGCTCCAAAAGGGCTTTCAGTAGATGCTCGGATTCTACCTTTTGTTGTTTGTTACTTAGCGCAGCGTTTATAGCACCTTCAATTCCCTCCCATGCCATCTCGGTATAATCCTTATTGGTGAACTGATATTTAAACGAGGAAACATGAACAGAGATAAGCACAACGCATACACGGTATATCATCAATTTACTAAAAAGAAGATCATAGAATAGCATGATATGTACTAGTTATGTACTCATGACCAATCTCAACTACACCCATGTTGTGATTTATAGTTAACAAAAGATCTTTGTTGTAATTGGTCATGCTGTCTTGTTATCCCAACTAGATTCGATACAATAACTCCATGACCAAACAACATTTCCACCCATGTCTTTCAAACTCAGCAAAACCAATTAATTGCTAAATTTTTTAGCTTTCGAGATTCAACTGAAGTCGATTAGCACCACTTCACCGTTCTGAAAAATCTATTTAACAACGAAGTACATCGTACAATCATTATTTTCAGAAAAGGCAACGGGAAAGTTTTCCTACTTAGTATCCTATAGCCTATAATGGTCATAATGCTGTTGCTATACCACCACCATCCGACCACTAAGGGATTGTCTGTTTTTCAGATGTTTTGTGTCTAAAGCAAGACCATGTTTGCACGAGAAGAGGTGGATTTAAAGTCTTAAACAAACACTAATGTCCATGCGCCCGCAAAGTTCTAATAGGTATGCGCGCAAATGCTCTCTTACAAAATATCTATGCGGTAAGAGGAAAAAAACACTTTTTTGAAAAAACATAACCCATCCGTACCACAAAACACAATTCATGTAAAGCTTCAAAAATGACACTCAATTAGTGAATACTAAATAACAAACACCATAAAGAAAGCAATACTTGATGCCAAATGCAGACACATTTATCTTCGTACAGAGGGCAGAGGGGTGTCTGTTTAAGCACTTATGATGGGCTAATGCTTATTTGGTTTTCGGCTTATGTTTCATAAGCTCACTTTTTGTGGCTTTGATACTTTTCGTCTTATATAAGTTTATTGAGGGGCGGACCTAGGGGGTTCACGGGAACCCGATGAATGTTTGCCGCCTAGTGTAAATTTTCGTTAAAAATCATGATTTCTCTTAAAAGAATCCAGAAATTTTGGGTCACTCAAATATAGTTCTTATCAGTTAGTTATGTCTTCTTATAGTTTTAATAAAATCGTAACTTTTAGTTATTTTTTGTTTTTGCTTATTATTAGGATATGATAAGCTTATATAAGCCGAAAAGTTTCAAAATAAGCTAATAAAAAGTGAGTTTATGAAACATAAGCCGAATTACCACATAAGCCATAAGTTGGGTATCTAAGCTTAAACCAAATTGTTGCATTAAAGGGGTGTTTGTTTCGGCTTATATGTAGGGTTATGAGCTTATTTTATTTCGGCTCATATCGTAATAAACTTATATAGGGCCACAAGTCTCAAAATAAGCCGAGGCTTATGTTATATAAGGCGAAATCAAATAAGCTCATAAGGCCACATGTAAGCCAAAACAAACACCCCCTAGCAATTGTTATAAAGCTAGTGAGTAACAAATAGAAAGAATATACTATGAATTAGTACCTGAGGAGCAGAGGAATAAAGACGATGAGAAGAAACAAAATAATTGTCAAAACCACGACGACAAAACATCGATGAAGCAACATCATGCTGTCGGACAACATTATAAAAAGAAGAAGAAATAATGTTGTTGGAGGGTCTTGTAAACGATGAGAAAGACCGAAAACGAGATTGAGAGGTATCAACGGCGGCGGTGGCAAGAATAGCGTATTTTGTGAGTCTGGAGGTTGTCCTGCGGATTATGAGTGAAGCAGCCATAGTACAACAACGTTAATGATCGAGGATTGAGAAGAAATATGGTGAAAGGGGTTGGTTGATTTCTAGAAGCGTCTCATTGGAATGGAACGGAATGCTCTCGGTTCTTCTCACTTTGCACGTGAAACGCACGAGATAGAAAAACAATTTTGAAATTGGTGGAGTGGTGGTTAAGTCATTTTATCTTTTGGTTAAATCTATATATTATAAATTAACTTTTTTTTATTATTTTTGTATTATAAATATTGTAAAAATGTTTTTATCTTGTAATTGTAAAATTTTGTTTTTGGTAAATATTACAGACTTTCCTCTTCATTACAATAATTTTCACGTCATTTCTTTTATTTTTCACTTAAATAAGCTTACATAAGTCGAAATGTTTCAAAATAAGCTACAAGTGAACTTATGAAACATAAGCAAAAACCACAAATTGTTGCATTAACAATTGTTATAAAGCTAGTAATTTCACATATAGTCCTTAAGTCGGAACTAAAATTACCACCCACCACCGCCAACCGGTTGGTAGTGGTGGTGGCGATGGTGGAACTGACGGGTGGTGGTGGTGGCGATGGTGGAAATGGTGTTGGCGGGTGGTGGTGGTGGTAGTGGTGGTAATGGTGGGTGGTGGTGGCGTCGGTGGATAGTGGTGGGTGGCAGATGGTAATGGCGGGTAGCCGTGATGGTAGCGGACGAAAATAGTGGTGGTGGTGGCACCTAGTGATGATGCGTGATGGTAGTTGGTGGTGGTGGAAATACCGAAATAGTAGTGGGTTTCAATTTTAGTTTCGACTTACGAACTATACGTGAAATTACTATACAAACACAAGGATCAACCATGTAATGTACTCATTTTACGCATAAGCATTTTAAATATAAAAAACTAAATAATGCCAAATAATTAAAATTGACTTGTTTAACCGGTAACATATTAAGATATTTGTGATATTTACACAAAATAACAAGTTTCAATTAAAATTGACTTTGTGTTTGTATAGTAATTTCACGTATAGTCCTTAAGTCGAAAGTAAAACTAAAACCCACCACCACTAGCCGGTTGGTGGCGACGGGTGGTGGTGGTGACGGTGGGTGGTGGTTGTGGTGGCGGTGGCTGACAGGTAGTGGTGGTGGCAGCGGGTGGTGGTGGTGCTGGCAGGTGGTGGTATTGAGTGGTGGTGGTGGTGACGATGGCGGACGACGGTGGTGGTGGCGATGACTGGTGGTGGTGGGTAGGGTGGTAGCTAGTAGTGGTGGTGGAAATAGTAGTGGGTTTTAGTTTTACTTTCGGCTTACGGACTATACGTGATATTACTATACAAAGACAAGTATCAACCATGTAAATTACTCTTTTTACACATAAGCATTTTTAAATATAAAAACTAAAAATTCCAAATAATTAAAATTGACTTGTTTAACCGGTAACTGATGAAGATATTTGTAATATTTACACAAAATAACAAGTTTCAATTACAAGATGATGGCATTTTCGACAATGTTTCTAACTACGAAAAATGGTGAAGAGTTCGTTTCTAATTTATATACTTAACTCTTATCTTTTCACAATTATGGGCCTGTTTGGCAAGAGCTTTTTTGAAGTTTTTAAGGAGGTGTAAGCTTTTTGTTACAAAAATAATCTCTTTCATAATAAGTAGCTCTGTTTGGATGCATCAACTTAAAGCTTTTATTTTAAACAAGTAGCTCCTAAATGAAAAGTTGATTCATAAAGCTTTTAAAATTTTTAGGAGCTGTTAAAATTGTAAATTACTAATATACCCTCCTATCATATTATAATTTATTTAAATATGTCCTTTTAAGTAATTTACATCTTATAATTACAGTCAACAGCTAATTTACCAAACACTTTTATTAAAAAAAGATACAGCTTGTAGCTCATGTTAACAGCTTTGCAGTTTACAGCTTACAGCTTACAGTTTTACAGCTTACAGCTAGTTTTGCAAAACATACCCTATATTTTTACATTCTCATTATGTATTATTACAAAGCAAAATGCTATGTTTGCAAATCACTTAATTTAAATAAGAGATCAAGTTACTAAATTACATAGTAATGCTTAGAAAAATGGTCGAAAATTGACAAAAACAGCGAGATTAAGTTACGTAATTCTGAGTCAAATACGCGCTTTTCTGAGTAACGTGAACAAGAAAAACCATGAATCCAATAATTTGTGAGGAGAATATAACTAAATCTGTTAGTGTCGTGGTGGTATGGTGGTTTGTCACATTGATGAGGTGTCATTTTATACACCATTTCGGGGCCATTTAACCCCTTAAA
>BQNB010179457.1:0-12771 GCA_026074375.1 Tanacetum coccineum | reverse complement strand
ATGTGATCCCAATGCTATGTTGAAACTTGGTATATCAAAGTTAATGTTTAAGGTTTCTTTAGTTTGTTAAAGGTTTATTAGTATTGTAACATATCACCTTATCAAAAGTACTTTTGCCTGATGGTAAGTTTTTATGAAATGACCATTGGTTTCACTTATAAGAGTGATATATGATAAATATGTATCATTTTTAAATACTATATCGATGTGTTACTTTTTGATGTTTTAAGATGTTGAACATAGTAGATGAAGACTTTCATTACTATGAGAGTAAATATTGATTTATCCGTTATTAAACTCATCGTTATCTCTTTACTTGCTATTTATGCTAGAGATGTGAAGTTGCTGGTAGCATATTGCTAGATCCCCCTTTTCCTCTGAAGCTTTTGACTTTTTTCCTCCAAGAAAACATCTAAGGTTAAGTTTGCTTCATCTCAGCGTTATATACAAAGCACATGCTTGATTGAATCAAGTAGCAAGTAATTCACTCATGGCAAGGGTTGAAACTCATAAATCAATGGTAACTTCTTTTATAAGCATCTTTCATTTTTGTACGTCTTCCATCCGAGAAAATTTACTGATTTCAGCCTCTTGGTTTATTCTTTAAAGGTATCTGCACACTGCACACTTGGGGTCCTTGAATCTTTTCTAATCAGAATTGAGGTGGGTTTTAAAGTATGATACGTGAACCTCTTGGTTTATTCTTTAAAGGTATTGATCGCTATCTGTGTGAATTTAGTTTGTGCGATTATTTTCGGTAATACGTCAGTTTATTAATTGATATAAACTTATAGTGAATTTTTTTAAGTATAATAGATGGAAAGTGTAAACCTGACTGAACTGGATGTGTGAACCGAATTGTACTGGTAATGGACGTGGCTGGACCAAATTTTCATTTCCCTTATGTTCACGATTCATTTCCCGAAATACAAAATGGTTACATATTGAAAGTTTATAGTATTTTGCAAGATGACGTATTTGATGTTTATGAACCATTATGTGTTTCTTTTATAGTTTATTAACCATTACATGATTCGTTTCGTGACTTGGATGTGTATTATCACACTAATGAAATTTTTTAGCTTTTCCTGAAGCACGTAGATGGCGGCTGTTGAAGACATAGATGATACTAATATGCAGGAGGGTGATAAGCAGCCGAGCAATGAAGATAGACGTATCGTCATAAGAGTTCATGAAAACACGTAAGTTTAAAACTTAAGTTCTTTAAATGAATTTTCGTGCATATAACATTATGACTTATGATGAATCCTTCCTTTTTTGTAGTTTTATTCCTTCTCATATCATGACACGTAGAATCACAAGCATTTGAAAAGCGCGGTTCACATGAGCATGGGATACGTGGATTGATCATAACTATTTGTAGTTTTCTCAGGATTTCCATTTCTTGCTTTTTCACTATGATGGCCTGGTTACGAGTGCAATCAATATGAGTGGTCAAAGCAGGAAAACGGTTTATCTCTTTAATAAATAAACATTAACTAGATGGAAAGTAAATGGGTCAAACATTCTTATATTACTATGCAACCTAAACTTATACATATTATTGTTCCTCAGGAGGGCAATGTTTTTAACGAGCTTGAAGTTTCAAACACATCAAAAGGTCTTCGTCATGTGTTCTTCTCACAACTTACAACTTCAAAGGTATACAAACTCAATAGTGTAAATATCTTTTGCTTTCTGAATTATCTAAATGTTTAGCTTATGTTTCATCACTGGCAGGTGCCAAACGTTATTGTTGGACTCAAGCCAAGGGCCGTCAAGAAAGTTTATTTGATTGTGGAGGTATAACGGGTTCTGGAATAGCTACAAACCTTATCATCACAAATTTGTGAGGTGGCAAGTTCTTAGCTAGATATGATGCTTAAAAGTAGTATTGAATTTCACCTAGATATGATGCTTAAAGGTAGTAACATATTTGTTGTTCTTAACCGAAGTCAAGTTCCTAAGGAAGTCAACTTTGAGTATCTTCTAAAAGGGATAAAAACAGTTGAAGGTGAGATCTACATTTTGACAGGATGTAATGCTTAAAGGTAGTATTCAGATGTAGCAAATATCTGCGATATAGTTGCAAGAAAAAAACTCACTCTAGCAATGATTGAAGGGGTATTAGACTACTCAAGCCTCATTGCATATTGGTAACAAACACGTCGAGAAACTAAGGTCTCAAGACCGAGCTGTGGGCGTTCATTTTAACGACATCTATCGAGTTGTTTAAATATTATATGGTCTCGTAAATGTTTTATTTTAATAAATTGATTTGTATTTTTCAAGTTATTTCTATTTATAACTTTTCTTATTGGCACCCGTGAAACCCGCGGGTCTATAGTCTAGTTGTATATATTTGCTACGTAATTTTATTTTTACATGTTATATTTGTTAATAAATAGTTTTTATGCTAAATATATGGAATCTTTCATGATTTATAAATATACTTTTTTTCTAATCATTACAAATATTTTTTATTTTATTTTTGTTGTTGAAGACCTGGTTGACCCGGTGGTTGAACCGGTAACCCGGTGACTCGTCCGGGTCGATTAGAGACCCAGTTTTCAAAACATTGCTTATAGGGCCTTTGCATTTCCCTTTTCTACACAACCATAGTCCTTGGTAACCATACCAACATATCAGTAACATGTTGGGTTCATTCAATATCAGAAAAAATCAAATCTGACTATCCCACGTTGCTACCCGAAACCCGTTACCATGGAAGCATATCTTTCCTAGGACTCTCTCTAATTCCACCTTGATATTGACTTTCAATTGTCAAATGTCCTTCAAAATCAACCCTATTCATTGTCAATTGAAAATACTATAGTGGCAACTTTTATAAATGAATATCTATACTTATATTCCTTTAATATTGTTAAATGCAAAAGCATCTTATAACTTGCAAAGTACTGCGTAACTTCTTATTAAATAACCCACAATTCAACTCATTATTAGTAAACCAACACTTTCTCTAATACTCCTAAATGCAAAACCCATTGACACTGTTAGCACTAAATGTGATCACTATCTGATACTGATACCAAGTTGCTATCCAAAACCCGTTATCATCGAAGCATATCTTTCACATATCTGATGCAAAACCCGTTGACAGAAAGTTTGTTGCATAACACAAATGATAAAATTTAGTGCGATTTAGTATATAGACATTCATTTGGACTTGTTTAGGCAAAAAAATCAAATCTAAAGCGAGGTATGTTAGAAATGATTATCTAATAACCTAATATTACACATAATTTTCTACGAGCTACACAGCAGAATGTAAACACATATAGCAACTATAATTAACATAAAACGTAAACGAATATCGTACCTTATAGCAATCAAGCTATGGAAGAACCGGAGCTTTTTTAAAATACGCACGTGTATTAAACCCGTACGAAAACGAAACCCTTCGAGTTACTAAAGGAAGTAACCTCTACATGTATCCACACTACACGTTATACAATATCACCCGAATGCTAGTTCTTCAACGAATACCGAATACAAGAACCAAAGTCAAAATTTAAACTCCCTCGTGGGGTGTTTGTTTTGTTCAACCAACAAGAGAGGAAGAGAAGAGAGGGATGAAGTGAATAAGCTAAGGACCCCTTTATTTATACTAAATACAATTAGGGCATACCTAATATAGATAGCTTAAGGCCAAAGCTAACAAAACCCACTTCTCCTTCCTTTTGGGCCTTAGGCCGTCGAACACAACCCAAACACACCCTTGGGTTTGATTTTTTAACTTTTATTAATTATTATGTATAATACATTTCGTTACATGTTAGTGTAAATCTTATGATATTTGATCTATACATTCTCTTTATGTTTTGGTGACGACAAACATATAACTTGTAAAACATAACATAAAGTTCACAAGTTACTCGTAGATGTATACTTTAACTCACGGATATCTCACCATCCTTATCCACCACAACTCACAAATATCTCACCATCCTTATCCACCATAAGTATACATTTATTAACTCGATCTCGACATCCCGAGACTCTTATTCATATGGGCTTTACTAGTTTGATCGAGCCAAGCAAACAGGCTAGGCCATTAAGACCCAATAGAGTTCGGCTCATTAAGGCCCAATCAAAGCTTCTAGAATATGGAGGGAAACTAGTGAATTCAAATTTGAATTAAGCTTTTAGAAGATGGAGGGAAACTAGTTGGTGCATGCTTTTATCCAATCACCCTATTATCCATTGGACAAAAGAGGCTTTTCCAAGTCAAGGCTCTCCTATAAAAGGCCAGGATTTTCTTCCCCTATTCTTGATGAAAAACCTACGGCTCCACCATCACCAACATATATAAATTCTTTCTTCATCTTTAATCATGGTTCTAACATAAGGCATGGATCGAGGTTACTTTCTATGTTAGTTCCACTAATACCATGGGGTATTTAGTGAAGTATATGATGTCTCTACATGGAAGTGATCATCCTTGATTACTTTTAGATCATGTAGTAGATTGGGTTGCATAGAAGTGATTACATTTGATCACTTGTATGTCATATAGTAGATTCGATTTCTATATTGTAATTCTCGTATATTTGTGTAGATCCGGATAGTGTATAAATCCGAAAGTAATGTTTGTGTTTCGGTTAGTATTTTAGGCCTCAAAATACATTGGTGAAGTGGTAGATTGGCTCTAGCTAAGATTAGGACTCGACATTTAGCTTAGTGTCGGAAAATAATATAAGCGACGCGGTTTATGTGTTTAGGCCATAAAACACAAGGTTTGTTATGTTGGGCCACAAACCATAACATGTTTGGTTATACCCGAAAAAGGACTCGACATTTAGCTTAGTGTCAGAAATTGGTATGAGTGATGTGTAATGTTTTTCTCCGCCTAAAGGGAGCTTGTTGATTAGTAAAGTAACTCTCGAGTTGGGTACTCGGGGAGTAGAGTAGGGCGAAGAGGAGCTTCGTGACTGAACTACTATAAATCACCGCGTCCGGTTTGCATTTTCTGTTACCTTTTGATTTACTTATCTCTTTACATATATCGCTTTACTTTTACATTTGCATTATGCTCTTGATTGTGTGGATTTGTGTATATCATGTTACGTATGGTTGTGTAGTTCTTAGTAGCAAATATTGTGGATGTGGTTATATTGTTAGACTATGTATTAGTTATTATAGATCTATAATCAATACTTCTCATATTGCGTCAAACTTGATTGGTGATTTGATAAGAAAGATTTAAAGTTTTTAAACGGAAACGTATTTACCCCCTTACGTATTCCATAATTGGTATCAGGAGCCACGTCGCTCTAGTTTTCAAAACAAATGGTTTTTAATATAGAGTACGATCCATGTATCAAATTACCCATGAATGGGGATTGAAAAGTGTTTTGTTGCTTGATTCCTACTAATTTTGTTGTTAGATATACTTCGTATAATAGCTTGAAGTAAAATCTTCTAAAAAGAGTTTGGAAATGTCAATATATTTTTTTAGTCGTAAGAGTAGAAATAGCATCTAAAACACGTATTTTATGTGTTGGAACAACTTTCTGAAGTCCTACGTCCTTCCATTAAGTCACCAAATGATTTTATACAAAAAATATGTTTTTTGGGTCATTGGTGGCGGTCCCCTAAATGTTAGGACGGCCCCCTAATATATATGGGAGCCGTCACCTTTCTGGGGGCTGTCTGTCTGTTTCGTCAGAATTTGGCAAACTTTGAAAATTCATTTAAAATCAACAGTAAGCCCGTAGAAGTCGTGTCACCCGCCATTTTAAAGGTAATTGAGTCTACTTTTCATTTAAAAATACTTTCAAGACTTTTTTTCCAAACTTAAGTAAGTCGAAAATGCAAAATACTACATAGTAGTCAAAACTTTGTGGTTCGTTTTAACGTAAAACTTGTATTTTACCTTTTCCTTCGAGTCGGGAATTTCTAGTCAATGTATTTTTGAAAAACGGTGCATTTATCATTTCAGAATATTCATCTTGATTAATTTTTGAAATGGGGAGGAAACTGTTTTATTTTCAAATAAAATTAAGCTAAGTATATATCGTTGTATCTAATACAAAAAACGACGACCAATATCTTTATGTGTATGCTAAATGATTATGTGTATTTACTTGTATATTTTTGTTAATAGATATTATTAAGTGAGCATTGCTACTTGTAATTGAGCTACTTATATATCTAAACACATATGCCATGTACACTATTTATTCGTTACTAGTTTTTAGGATTATGCCTAATAGGAACTACGCTAGATCTCTTGCGTTAAGTTATGAAATTATTTGTGCATTGCATATAGGCATAGATAGCTATATTTACAAATGTTACATAAACATCTTGTAAATCATTTTGAGTGTAGTAACCTAGTTAGGATTGATAGTTCAATAGTGTGTCAAGTATGTTGGAAAATATTGTCATAAGATCACACGTTAAAACCCGTCACTAAAATATCTCCAACACGTTAACTCTCTTCCAACAAGTTGTCTAAATCTTTTCATCGTCTTGCCTTGTTTGACCTTGGGTAGGTTAAATGAAAGAAAATATTGTATTAATACATTAGTAATTAAGTAAAAGAAAATGTATTTTTAAACTTTGCTTGTGCTTGCATTGTTCTAACATACACACATAATTATATTCTTTTTGTAAACATATAGTATTTTACAAAAGATGTGTGTTGTATAAAAATGGTTAGGAAAATCATTTATATACTCATAAAATGTCAAAAACTCTACATACTATACATAGCAACAAATAGTTTTTCGCACAAGCAAAATATATGACAATCTTAAAGTAAGAATTTAACTTGTCATTATTCATCAACCTCACCTTACAACTAGTCTTAAGATTAATGGAACACACTATGAAAATTTTAATTTGTTTTCTTTTTAAAGAGTGTTCGTGAGGGTCAAGAAAGATTTCGAATATATATCGACTCCTTATTTAAATTATGATTGATATTATTATCGAATCCAATTGACAAGTTTTCGAGTATAGACATGAAATTGGATTCTTATTTGTCTAGCTTTGAGATTATATCAAAATGTAACAAGAGATATTATCTTAAACCTACATACTTAATCACACTCGATCGATATGAAAATAACGATATCCTCTTCAAAGACGATAAGAATATGCATCAGATCATAACTCACACTTGTGTAAATGATGTCATGTTGAGTCTACTTGTCCAATAGTTGTGCTCCAAATATTTGGCAAATATATGCACAAAATACATAATGAAGTAGGAGTGACGACTTGAATGTTTTGTCTAAAATATTCAAGTAATTTACCTTGCAATGCACTTGGTAAAGTCGTCATCTTCAAAGATCCAAACATGAGCAAATGCACAACATATGTAACTTTGCTCAAACAATTCAAAAGCATGACTCAAAACTCAAATTCTCTTCTCTTCAAAACTCTTTCTTAGTTTACCAAATAAGCATAATATTTCTTCTTCACCAAATGAGAACCCTTTAACCATCTAAGGTTAGGACTAAGAATAATTGAACATATTCCACAAACCATTATTGTGCTTTCTTTTAATAAGTGATCATAAGAGGATTTCGAATATGAAGATGACTATTATTCAAACGATAATCAATCTCACTATTCAATCTAATTACAAAATTATAATATGAACATGAAATCGAGATTAGGATTTATCTAGACCACGAAAATATCAATCAAATGACCGTAGATATTTTTCCAAGTCTATATGTTTAACCATCCTCGGTTATTACATGAAATCACGAAATCGATTGCAAGACAATAAGAATATTCATCGGATTGTAACTCACACTTGTAATGAAGATGTTTCATTGAGTCTAAATGTTCAAATGTTTGTGTTACTAGCTATGGTCAAATTATGCATGCTAAACTTAACACACTCTAAGTAGGATTGACGACTTATAAATTTTCATCGGGAAACTAATAAGTACTCCAACTTGATAAGCAAGACTTGGATGTCATTTTTGAAAACTCAAACCGAGAACCATTATAACTTATAAAAGCTTCTCCTAATAACCTAATATCAACACCATCTCCCAAATAATAGGGAAATGATCCTTGCCCAAATATGGCACCTCCACGGATCGATGGATCCTTCCTCTGAGATTCATCTTCGGTTTAGGTAGATTCGTCCTATGACACCAAATTTAAACATCTTCCTTTGTTAATCTTTTGTTTAAAAGTCCAACATTCATGTAGCTAACCTTTAGTAAATCATTATTATTTCTACAAAGAAACATTCTCAAGATCTATTAAGGTAATTAACCTTAATTGGATTTCTTTTATAAAAAGATAAGCAAAGGTGCATTCTTTGAACACTCTCAATATAGAACATTACACATTGTCACTCTTAAGCATATTCCTAGGTCCTATATGACTAATTCTTTCTTATACCTACAACAACTTGCTTGCTCTCTCATTCAACCTTAGAATTCCACACATCTTGATTAGGATCATGTGAACCGGAATTAAAGCATGTTAGTTGAGTCATATCAGGCAAGGCAAATATAGGAATTATATTTTGTCTAACATAAGAATAACTACTGGAGAACCTATTGCACTAGAAATTCAATTTGACCTAACGGTTGAATTGCTTCCAATAGTGAAGTTGGGTTCATGGTATAACCCATAAAAATAGTCGTGTTCAGCCTGAATTGAGCACCACTAGTGATAGTCTCATATTCATTCTCTAATTTGATTAAATGGCTCTTCTTAAATATGCCTAATGATAGTCTACATTGATGGACTTTGTATCTCATTAGGAGTGCACACCAAGCAAGTAGAGATTAGGTTTTCCTTAGTCAATCTAGACAACCTACACCTCACATATGTGTTTTCAAGTTTCAAGATGAAAACTTGCTCCCATGTAATGAAATTATATGTCTTTATGATTATCTTAATGCTCACGTTTATATGCTTAGCTATTGAATGCATGTCTATTGTAAATGCGTTTGTCTTTTTCTAGCAATTGAGATAAAATATCTCTTAGTTGATCTAAATAACACATGCTCCTAAATGCTAAATGATAACATATTTTACATGACGATTGCATTTAAAACTATCATGTTTTATATGCGTCATTTTACATGACTTACGTGTTAATTGTTCACCTAAACTATGTCTGATGTATAACAATTAACTTTTAGATATCATATAGTCTTACACATTAATCTCGTTGATTATTATGTTGATGCATGCTTAGATAAACTTGCATGCTTAAATCCTATATGTCCTATGTACCTAGGTATATATTTCCTCACACTATAATATTTTTCCTCGTGTCCATGTCACAAATCTAAAGAGTCAAAAGAGTCGCAGAATGGTCTTAAATCTCCCAGAGTCTTCACTCACACATTCTCTTTCTCATTATCTCGCTTTCTTCCAAATAATCCACTTTTGTCAAGGAAAAGTTAGATTCAAATCTAACACTCTTCCAAGTAGGTTTGACAACTTAAATATTTCATTCGAAATATTCAAGTATCTTTAACTTGCGATCGCAAACGTTAAAGGTCATATCCGAAAATCCATATTCAAGCCTTTTAACAACATAGGTTAAAATGCTCTTCTTTTCTCCTCGACGAAAACATTCTTCCTCTTCAACGAAAACACTCTTTCTATTCAATGAAAACATTCTTTGTCGTTCAGAAAATTATGATCACACCTCTACCTTCTCACTCAATCACACCTCTACAACCGTATAGATGGCTAATCTCTTTCGTCCACCAATTCCGCTACCACCTTTAAGACAACCTTGTTGGTGCAACATTGACTAGGATCTCCTTTATGTTTTAACGATGACAAATAAAAATTCGTAAAACGTAAAATCACAAATGGTAGCTTAAATCCGCAAAAACAAATTTCACCATCTAGCGCGCTGGGCACGTGTCAACGCGCCACACGAAAAATCCGTTTTGCCAAATTAGCAACTGTTGGCTTTCCTCTTACCTGACACATGTGGAAACTTCAATAAAGGTATGTACATGATATTTAAGCATTTGGGAACACTCCAAATGAGGTTTAGACTTAGAGATGAGCAAAAACAAATCCTCTTGTTTTTCTGTAAAATGCCAACTCAAAACTTTTATCAAATGCCTCTAGCTAAGGCCGAGACTTCTTTCTAAACCTAGTATGATCATATTTTCAACATACCAACAAGCAAAAATAATCATTTGACCTTAATCCAGATTACATTGTTCCTAATCACGTAACGGGTTTTACTCCCTTATTGGTCAAACTAAGTCAAAGGTCACTTTGCGTAAACGTATCCTTTCTCGTTATGGGATATGCTTTACTTAAGATGCAAAGCATTTAGCTTGTTTGAATCAAGATGATTTATGATCAAATCCATTATTGATTATCATGGATTAAAGTCTAAATGACTAATTAAGTTTGTGGTATTTGGAAGTTAATTATACTTTGACTTTTCTCACTTCCATACAAATGGTTTAGCAAACTCACAAGTATTTCTCACATGTACAAGTCCACACTTATTATACATAATCCTTCTACCCATTCTTCCTAATCACCTTTTTACCCAACAAGTAATTCAATCTCTTCCACACACACTTCAAACATCCTCTTCCTAAACACTCCCATAATCACATATGCCCACTCTTTCCTCTCTTATTGGCAATGTGATTATTTACCCAAATCAATCATTTGATTTCATCCTTATCTTCATCTTCATCTTCAAACCTTCATACACATAAACATTCATTAAATAAACCTTAAACCTTATCCTCAACAATGCGAACTCACATTCCCTCACACAATGTACTATCCTTGTACTTGTTGTACTTCTATGTCTCCCACATTCAAACAATATATCCCATATCTTTTCAAAACATTCTCCACCACATATTCACTATTCACCTTATTCTTCATACAATTCAAATTACACACACTCACACACACTCTTATCTTAACCCTTGATCAAGTCATGTCATCAATCTAAGTTCCCACACTCTTCTCCTCTCCACCATTGGATTGCTTTTCAAACTAACACAACAAACACACTTTCACCTCTACCATTGATCAAGCCACCTCATCAATCCAAACTCCCTCATTCTCTTATCAACCATTGGATTGATGCTTTATCTTAAACAAATACAACCTCTCTCACAAACACTCTTTTCTTACTCACACAACAAGCACACCTCTCTCTCTACCCTTGATCTTGCCATTTAACCAAGTGTCCTCTTCACATCCTCACCCTCCATTTTAAACTAAGATCGATAGGATCCTTTTTATTACATCATGAAAACTCACACATAACTCATTCATCCCTATCCAACATATGTGTAGATAAATTTAAAATTTAAATTTCAAATCTTTCCCCTTTCTCTCTAAGAAAGAATATTCTAAGAATATTCTCTTATACCCTAACTAGAAATTTAAAATCTTTAGTTGGATCCTAACTAAGCTAGTTAGACTTTGAGGAATACCCAAAATATCCCTTTCTCATATTTCTTTTCTTTCTTTTCCTTATCGGATAAGCAAAACACTTTTAATACTTCACAAACATTTTTATCAAATGGCTATTTAAGTTGGTTGACCATGAGCATAAGAATGATTGAAAGGTCATAGCGTGAAGTACAATTGGAGGTTTAACAAGTACATGTATTTAAAACGCCAAGTCCCGAAGAAAACAACTTCGGGAGATTGGCGCGCTGGCCACGTGTTGGAGCGTGGGCAGCGCGCCAGATACGAATGGTTTTTTAACAATTTGTGTTCCTTTCCCTATAAATACCCACCCTTAGCCTTTGTATTCCTCAACTCTTGCAAACATTCTTTTCTCTCTTTTCTCTTCTCTAATCCTCTAAGTCTAAACATCAAGTGTTCTTAATCTCCTCCTCTATCATCTTTTTTTTGGAACGACAATTTGTGGCTACATGTACCCTAGCCCAGAAGGCGTAGCGAGCCCACACAACCAGGTTGGGTCCTGCCCAAAAGGCAATGGTACCCTTCCCTTTACACACGCGGGAGGAAACCCCTATCGCCCTAGACAAGACTCAAACATGAGACCTTGCCTAGGAGGGTAAAACCTCCATACCATTGGACCAAATGCCCGTTGGTCCTCCTCTATCATCTATTGAAGAACACACATCTCTACAAGAGAACCACACAAGTGCTTAATCCACACTTGTGTGTTTTGTCGATCATACACTTTCTTTAGAATCGAGTCTCTAGGCTAGGTTAAGACTTGGTTCAACCATCTATCTTTTTAGACAATCGAGTTGTAAGAGAAGTCTTATATCCATAGGATCAAGCCTAAATCATTAGGGATCTAGTTGGGGTTTGATAAGCTTCCAAGGGAAAGGCTTCTAGAGTTATAAGTTAAGTCAAATCACGGGTTCTTAGTGGTGGATTTCGAGGGCAGAATACCATAGGTAGTAACTCTTCTGTGTGAGCGCCGAGCTTTGTTGAAAGTCGGTAGAGTTAAATTGTAATACGGTTTGTAGTACACCATAAGCATTATACGAGGAATAGTATCAGTGTCGTGGATTCACAACTGAACGTACGAAAGGACTAAACCCCCATTCCCGAACTAGTATATATCATGATGTCTCTTCTTCTCTCTTCTTTCCTCTATCTACTTATTGTTCTAATTGCAAAGTAGATTTGTACACCACTCAGCTCTTTCGAGGCTTGAAGTTTTATAAACTTCAAAGAAGTCAAGAAAACCGTATTTACCCCCCCCCCCTCTACGGTTATACAAACCTCATACCTCGTCGTGTGCTTATTCTATGAACATTCATAATGCTCGGGAAG
>BQNB010179455.1:0-12771 GCA_026074375.1 Tanacetum coccineum | reverse complement strand
AGGACGAGCTAAAGACTAAAGACAAAGCATAGTATGCTAGGCTTAAAGTTTTATAAAATGGAGTGACCTCCCTTAGGGGGATATTGTTGGAAACACAAAAAGTGTCGGTCACTTCCAAGTTGTAATAGTCTTAGTTCGTAGTTAGTGTAATGATTAGATTAGTAATCTAGTTCAGCCCAAGGCCCATGGGAAGCCCATCATAACCCATGGGCCGGCCATCATGTAAGTATATAATCCCTCTCCTAGCCTTGGAGAGGGGTTGGTTGTTCCATAATTTCACATTCCACTTAGTAATACAATTCATCCATTTTCCATCCATTCTCTAACATCTCAACCCACATCTCTCTCTTGTTCTTAGTTTGATCATAAGATTACATGTTTCTACAGTGGTTAAACCTTATCTTTTCTTTTATTAATTTTGATTGTTATTTGCTTATTGGAGTCTGAGCTTAATATGATTTAAATTTTTTAAAGTGTCAAATCTGTTTTAGGATCTTTAAAGTTAGTTGCAAGTAGACATTAATCTCCAAAAAGCCAAAAACAGTTAGTGAAGTCCGTCAATTGCATTCTATCTGATTTTGCTTATTTCTCATTCTAGTTTGCTTATTTTTAGCTTCTCTGAGTTAAATGTGTCTAGGACTTAATCTGTTTTAAGATATTAGCTTTTGCCTAGTGCTTTTTAGTCCTTAATTGTAGCTTAAAAGTAAGTAAAAGGTCCTTTAGAAGTGTCTTTAAGTTTGATGTCTTAAGTGCCTTATTCATGACTTTCAGCTTATTTATTTTGCTTATTTGTGGTCATTAGAGCTTAATAGGTATAGGACTAGGACTGTTGCAGTTTATCTATTTTTCTTATAGCTTATTGAGTTAAGAAAATCAAACAGTTTTAGCTTAAATTCAAAGAGCCTTAACTAGCTTGTTTTGCAATATGTCTTTAATCCGTGCTTATTTTAGCTTATTGATAAGTTGTGTCAAAAAGTCTATTTATTAAAGTAGCTTATTCTAACTTGTAGTTTAGTTTTTTCAAAAAGAAAAATTAAAAAAAATGTTTTTTACAAAAAGAAAGTCATAGGTTTCAAACCTGTGACCTCCTCCTCACAACACACACAACTTACCACTATGCCCTTGGGTCTTTTATATAAGACCTTCACATCATTTAAACTTTATACCCATTTTCAGTTTTTAGCTTATCTAGCTTATTCGATTTTTCATAGCTTTTTGGCTTGAGCTTTTTGAACCATTTTTCTTTAGAAATCTTAGGAATAGTGTTAAGCACTTTTAGTAATTTTCTTGAATTTTTATAAAATAGTTTAGTTATTTTTATTAATTTTCTAGATTAAAAGTGTTTTTAATTGTTTAAAAACATAAAAAAATTACAAAAAAAAATTAATTTCTTTTTTAAAATTATTTTAGTACATTTAAGTTTAAAATTTAGCATTTTGCATTTTTAGGATTTAAATTGTGTTATTTGCTTAATTAGTCGCGTTTTTAATTCTCGTTATTGTTTTCACGTTTAATTCCTTAATTGCTTAATTTGTTAGCTTGCCTTTATTTGTTTTTGCATTTCATTATTAGAAATAGAATCCAAATCAAAAATTGATTATTCGAGCACGCGATCACAAACCGAAACAAGGTTTTCAAATTCACACTTCGTCAGGATACGACATCCGGGAGATAGAATATTGTTTGTCCTCAAGCAATTTTTATATCAAACGGGATACTCACTATACTATAATTAATTTGAGATATTTAGTTATATATTTAATTATATATATATTATTTGGATCGAATCATGTAACATCTGATATATTTGGTTATGCTGATAAAGGGGTGTTTGGGTCAATAGATTCTGTCATTTCTTCATCATGAGTTTCAAAAGTTGGATAAGTGGGAGTTAATTGAAGGTGTGTGAGGACTTCAACTTCTTTGGAAGGGGAAATATTCTCTTCAAAAACCACATCTATGCTTAACAAAACCTCTTTAGTCTCCTAGTTATACAACTTATAACCTTTCTGATTGGCAGGATAACCAATAAGTATACTCTTAATTCCTCTATTGGCAAATTTATCTTTATGAGGCTTTATATCAGCAGCGTAATAAAGACATCCAATTACCCTCGAGTAATCATAAGTAGGAGGCTTTTCTTATAGTTTTTCAAAAGGAGACTGCCAATCCAAAAGCTTAACTGGCATTTTGTTAATAAGATAAGTTGCAATTAAAATACATTCTCCCCAAAACTTGAGAGGTAAATTACCATTAAGTCTAAGTGCTCTAGCAATATCCAGTAGATGTCTATGCTTTCTCTCTACCTTTCTATTCTATTGAGGAGTATGAGCGATAGATCTTTGATGCAGAACACCATGAGCTTGAAAGAAAGAAGCACAAGTCTTGTTGACTACTTCTGTGCCATTATCTGATCTTACAATCTTTGGCTGTCTTTGAAAGTGAGTTTTAACAAAAGCAAAGAAGGATACCAAAAGCTGTGGGATTTGCTCCTTTGTATGCACCAAACAAGTCCATATTGCCCTTGTATTGTCATCCACAATAGTAAAGAAATTGTGTTCACCCTTCAAAACAGCTTATTTATAGGGGGCCCATAAATTAACATGGATCAAATGGAAAAGAGTGGGAGAAATATTATCACTTTTAATGAAAGGAAGGTGCTGTTTGTTTATTAAGAGGCTCTGAATCTCAATCTGACTCGCACATCTGAATCTGAGGCGTAAATGTCTGAATCTGAATGAAATAATATTGTTTGTTTTTTTCTAACATGAAAAGTATTTACATCTAAAACATTTTTAGAAACAGTATTGCTAAAGGATTCCTTATGGAAAGAAACACTAGGAATACAATTCAAATGAGAAGCTTGGAACTCAAAAATGCTGGCTGCAAATGCAACAGGGTCAAGGGTTGGTTTGCAGATGTATAAGCATTTTGAGCCTTTTCCAACTGCAACAATTTGCTTAGTTGAAGGGTTCTGAAAACAACAGTCATTTGAGTAAAAATGGGCACTCAAATTATGATTTTGAGTAAGTTGTCCCACAAAAAGCAAATTGAGTTGAAACTCAGGAACATAGATGACATTTGTGAGAATCAAAGATGGTGTTAACTGGACTTTGCCCACAATTGTGACTGTTTTGGAATTACCATCTGGTAAATGGACAATTATTGGATTTTTAAGATGTGTGGTGGAAATGAAGAGATCAAAATTAGGTGTCATATGGTTTAAGGCCTTTGTATCCTTTATCCAATCCTCTTTAATGTTCATATGTGGATGATAAAAGAGTGCAAAAGAAGTAGTACAGCAGGAAAGGATACCTGCATGTAAAGTACTTACATGATCTTTGGAAATACCATTGTCACCTTCTTTACCCTTAAACATCTTCATTATTTCCTGACACACAGCTGCTACCAATCTTTGATCCACACCTCCTCCTGAAGTAGTCCCTATCTCATTCTCATAACCCATATCAAATGGTGTATCAGCACTAAAGTGATCATCAAATCCTAAACTCACATTTGCTGCTATCCTTCCTTGTTTCTTTGCTTTCTTGCCTTTATACCAATCAGGATACCCAATTTTCACAAAACACCGATCCACTGTATGGCCTTCTTGATTACAACCAGTACAAAACCTTTTACCATCATTCTTGCCATCATTCCTAGATCCACTATTGTCTTTCCTACCACTATTGCCCCCTTTATTGTTCAAATTGGGAAAGAAAGCAGTAGGTTCAAAAGAATGATTGGTTACTTGTTTCTGCTTTTCAATATGCTGAACTATGTAATAAGCCTTATTGACTGTATGTAAAGGATCCATGGCTAAAATTTGGCTTCTCACAGATTCATAATCATCATTCAATTTCATCAAAAACTGAATTAATTTTGAATTACTATCTCTTAGCAAAACTTTACCAAGAACATCACAAGTACATTCCCTCATTCTACCACAATCACAAGCTGGTAATCCATTGATATTCTGCAACCCATCCTAACATTTCTTAAGTTTGGTAAAGGATTAAGTAATGTAAGGTTACCTTGAGTAATCTTGCTCAATTCTCTCTCTAACTGATATATCAATGACCCATTACTTTATCCATATCTCTCTGCTATCTCCTTCCATAGTTCACATGCAGATTGTGCATAGAGAAAGGCATCAGATAATTCTGTAACCATTGATTTTAAGATCCAGCAAGTCACCATGTAATCATACCTTATCCATCTTTGTAAATCAGCATCTTCAGCACCAGGTTTAGGACAAGAACCATCAATGAATCCCAATTTCAACTTTGCACCTAGTGCCATCCTCACATTCATATTCCACCCATGAAAATTAGTTCCATTGAAGGGAGTATTAGTCAAAACCATTACTTGATGATCAGAACTTGCAATATACAAAGGATCATTGATCATGTTGATGTTTTGATTTGGATTTTGAATGTTGTTTAAATTGGTTTGATGGTTATTGTTCTGGTGTGGGTGAGATGTTGAAGAAATCGCCATTGATGACGTCACAAAGCTTCAAAACAAGAAATGAGAATGGGATTATGATTGATCTACCACAGACATTGATCAAGATCAAATCAGTTACAAGAAACAATAAGAATGATCAATTAAATTCAATGTTCAGTAACAAGAACTAATTGAATATTGATCAATTTAGGATTTTTGTGAAATTAAGGTTCGAGCTCAATAGCTCTGATACCATGCGGAATTATGAGTTTATTGAGTGAAAATGATGAATTATTATTACAAAATGAGGGAGGATTACATCCTTATATATAGATACAAAACGAAAAGAAAAGTGGCGGGAAAACCCAACCAACTAACTCTAACTGAAATACAAACTAGCTAACTATTTTACAAGTTTGGTCCTTGGACAATAGTGATTAATCACTATTGCCCCTTATACTTCTATACAGTTCCTAGTGAACAACTCGATCGAGCTCCTTCTTTGTCATACAAGTTAGGTTCGATCGCATACTCACGTAGACAAATCCATCTTAATTAGTCTCGGTTGACAACCTACAAGACATGAATATCTTATTCCTTAAATAGTTTATGTTCATTTGGCGTGCTATTAGAAACCTTGTTCTAGTGAGAGTGGAGTTAGATAATAAGAGGCGCAAAAACCCCGTCCCTTGGATCGTATGCCATGTTTGTGACGATGATACTAAATCTGTTGAGCATAACACTACAAGAAATGGTGTTGTTATGATGATAATTTAGTGGGTTTTGAAAGAAACGAGAGTATTTTGGAACCTTTTTATTAAAAAATGTTCCGAAAGGTAATTTTTTCGTCACAAATTAATAGTTCACATTTTATTTTTGGGAATATGAATTGTTTTATTAAACACTTTACTTAGTATCGTTCTAAAAAGGTAAATTTTTTGTAGCAATGCTTGCCACCACACCCACTCGGCAGCTAACTAGACATCAAGCCATCAATGCATCTATAGCTCATAAGTTACAAGTCTCTTAAAGCACCTCGGCCCCATTTATAACAATCTGCCAGAATGCTAGAACCCTTGCATTATAAATTTATTCCGATGGGTCCTAACTTAGTTGGGACGTGGAACCAAATGCCTGCAAAACCTGCTGAACCATCTGTTGATGGGTGCCGCCATGCATGTCTTATATGGCGAAACTTGAATGCTTGATAAACCGTTGGAGTGAGTGGTAGCAAGTTTGAGATTTTTAATGGTATGAGATCCTTTTGTTCTGAGGTAAATTATCATGTCTGATTGAGACATTGAGTCATGTTAAACAGTTTAAGTTTATCAAAAAGGTTAAACAGTTTACTCTCACTCACACGTTTTATAGATTAAGGACCAAACTAAACTGGCTGGAACTGGATCCATTTAAGTTCGTGTCTTGTATGGACCACGTCTAGACTCTCTAATGACCCAGCTTTTATGTAACTTTGAAGACTAAGATTGCGCGACAAAAAGAAATTTTTGATCAACTACTTATGGCTTATAAATAATAATCAAAATTTTGCTAATAGTTTATTTTCTAAGAAAATTGCATATACGCTCTTTGAGGTTTAGTAATGTTGCAGGCGCAACGCTACTTAAAATAGAAAATACAAGCTCTGTAAAGACTTTTGCCGTGCAATTATCGTCTCTAGCGGAAACTGTGCCGATACTTCAAGGTTTCACATGTTCTCATAAGACTCGCAAAGCCTTTCTTTACATGCATGTTCTAAGGGTTTTTTTAACTTGTGCCGGCACAAAATAAGAAGCTAAAAAAGTACAGAAAAATACATGGGATTCACAGATTGGTACAGAAAAGTACACATGGACCAACAAATTTGTGAGTCCACATGCATGTCTGCCCAATTTTGCCCTTTTCATATCAGCTTTTTTTAAGGGTTTTTCTAACTTGTGCCGGCACAAAATAAGAAGCTAAAAAAGTACAGAAAAGTACATGGGACTCACAGATTGGTACAGAAAAGTACACATAGACCAACAAATTTGTGAGTCCATGTGTACTTTTCTGTACTTTTTTGTGGGTCCCTTTGTTTCTTTTCTTGTGCCCCTAGGGCCCAGGTTAGAAAAACCTTTTTTGAAATATCATTTTTATTTACATGTAACTTCATGTTCAAAGTTAAAGCTACTTGTTCATACAAAAGAAGTAGCTATTATGTCTAATGAAAATTTATAGGTTATCATGAAGTATTTGATTTGTTTATGGTGTACCCGACAAAAATCATTTTGGTTGATGGAAATGCCAAGAGAGTTATAGAAAGAAATACAAACACATGTGGCTACTTAAAATATTTAGTAAGCTAGACGCGATTAGTCACTCCGGAAGTCGTTAACCAAAGCATCGACTTTAGTATTTGTTTCATTCCTTGTCTACAAGTATAACATGTACAAAAGGTTTGGGAGCTTGATTGTCATGCCTAAGGAGCTTTGCGAGCCTAGGAGCTATATATTTTGTGGTTATATACTTAGATTGAGCAGTGCCGTAGCTGAGTTACTAGAGGCCCTGTGCAAAAGTTTATATGATACTTAAACATGACCATAAAAATATATTTATAATCATTTAGCTTTAATTTTTTATGAGTAATTCGTCACTCTCAACCACTAGAAGATGAGTTAAACAAATAGTTAGGACATAATTTCATATATCGTATACATGGAGATACATATTTTGAGGCCTCTAAAACTGTGAGGCCCTTTGCGGTTGCACACCTCGCACACCCTCAAATACGGTTTTGAATTTGAGTAGCAAAACTTAATGCATGTTTAAGTGACGTATAAATCATTTGATGTTTAGCTAGTTAGATGGTCAATACAGGCATTCAAAATTTGTTAGGCATCTATTTGAGGAGCATTGCTATATCTTCATACATGATCTTTCTATTTATCCTTTTGATTTAAGTCATTGATCTTTTCACTTGTCACAATCTTGCAAGTAGGAAGATTTGTAGGCATAAATAGTCGGAAGAAATATCATTTTTCATATTTGAGGGTGATTAGAAAAATGGTTAGATACGATCACAAGATGTCTTGGCTAAGCTGCGTGTATCAGAAAAGAAAAACATCATCCATTTACCCGTTATTTGAATGTCGGCATTAGCAAATTCTTTTTGGTATAAGAAAAAGTAGCTTTATATAACTTATAAAGATAGGAGGACAAAAGGGTCAATTAGTGAAGATGGGCCTTGATGAAACAACAAGTGGGTAGTAGAATATGTTCAGCGCAAATGGGTGGGCCATGCTTACCGGATCCCAACACATGCTTTTTCAGCTTTTCATATCAACGAGATGGTATGCTTTAGATTTGATATATGAGGTTTTTAAATGAGAAAGTTTAACGTATATGTGTTGTTATAGAGTAAATTTCACACAGCCTAATGTCCCCATCTTAACATGTGCCCCTGGGCACATGTTAGAAAAACCCTTGCAAAAATGGTCTTTGTGGTTTAGCTAAATTACAGATTTGGTCCGTCAAATTTTAAAATTAAAAAACAATCCATATTTTAAAGGTTTTGTTTCACTTTTGGTCTTTGGTCGAACTAAAATGACTAAAATACCCCTCTTAATGGACGGTTTTTGTAAAAGAACAAAGGGGTATTTTAGTCATTTTAGTTCGACCAAGGACCAAAAGTGGAGCCAAACTTTCAAAATACGCACTGTTTTTGCAATTTCGAAACTCGACGGACCAAATCTGCAATTTGGCTAAACCACAAAGACCATTTTTGCAATTTACTCGTTGTTATATAATGATTTTTTTTATTATTATTTATTTGCATTTGTTAAGTCGATTGATTTATAACATTTGTGAAATAATTATTTGTGTTAACTGATGTGTAAATATATTTGTGTTTGTTAAAACTTTGGTAATCATAATTTGATTAGTAGGCGTGAAAGTATGCAATTTAAATTTAAGATAGTTTTTAAAGTTAATAGGTAGGTTAAGAGTGGGTTTTAAAGTGTTTTTTCTTTTTCAAAGATATATGCTAAACATCAATTTTTTATAAAATCATACATATCTGAAAAGAATATTGATATTGAACTCGTTTTGTTCGCAATCCAGAGACCTTCTCATCGGTGTATTTTTTTTATTAAATAAGCCGTTGGATATTTATTAGATATTTGATAAACAAATTTTATTATATAAAAATTCTTAAATAGCAAAAGTTATATGCTAAATTTTGTAAAAAGGTACAGTTTCATAGATTTGTTTATAAATATCCCGTACATTACCTACACTTGTACATTAATAACTTTGATTAAACTATAAGATAGTTTTTAAAGTAAATAGGCAGGTTAAGGGTTTTTTTAGAATTTTTTTTCTTTCCAAAAATATATATTAAATGTTTACATTTTTTATAAAATCACACGTATCTCAAAAGTATATCAATATTTGACTCGTTTTGTTCGTAATCCAAAGGCCTACTCATCAGAATTTTTTTAATCAAAGAAGTCATTGGATATTTGTTAGATATTTGATAAATAAAGTTTGTTATATAAAAAAGTCGTAAATAACTAAAAATATAAGGTAATTTATATAATTCAAACTTTGATAGAATTGTACGTCTTTGACCTCGTGGTTTCTTTGCTATATTTTAAAGTTATTAAATAGTTTAGGGTGTGTTTTGAAAGTTTTTTCAAAAATATATATTAAACTTAAACATTTTTTATAAAATTGTGCGTATGTCAAAAGCCTTGTAATATTGTGCTCGCTTTGTTCGCAATTCTAATATCTTTTCGGCGATATATTTTTTATGAAAAAGTCGGTAGTTATTTGTTACATATATGATAAATAAAGTTTATTATGTAAAAAAGTCGTAAATAACTAAAAGTTCAAGGTAATTTTCGTAACTTGTTGGATAGTTTGGGGTACGTTTTATAAAATTGCTTTTTTTTTCTTTTGTTGGGCAAATTTTTTGGGCTGAATCGATACGGCGTATCGATCGGTATTTGAGTATATATATAATTAGGGCTGTTTAAAAAACCGAAGAACCAAAAGAATCGAGGAATCGTAATGGTACTGACTAGGATCCGAACCGTATATTAGAATCATGGTCTGGTTTTTGGTTCCTAAAATTTTAAATTTTTGGTTCTCGGGACGGTTCGAGTGTTTCAGTACTTTCCCGAAAAGAACCAACTCTTTTGAAAAAATATGATATTTTATAGAATTTGTTTGAGATATTGTGTACATGTAGCATGTAAAAAAACAGAAGAAAAAAAAAATACTCTACCCATTATTAAGTTGTAACAAAAAAAAATTAGAACCTAAAAACCCGACCCATTACTAAAAATACCTTTAACTTTTATAGTTACCTTACCCATAACAAAAAATGCCCTACCTTAACTTTTACAGTTATTCAAATATCATCATTAACATCATTCACCAAAATGAAAGTAAGTTTTTTCATATATTTTTACTTTTTTATTGCAATTATAATTCATTAGATACTATGTTACAATCTGACGTGATAAAAATTATACGTTTGTATATGACAAATTCGCTTATATTCATAAATTAAATATCGAGTTTGCGCATAGCCACATTTTGATATAAGATAATAAGCTATTTGCATCTTTCGAGACATTTTTTATGTTTGCATTGTTATAGCATGTCTTTTATAAATGATCGATAACAAAAAAAAAGTTTTTTACACACTTTGGTACTCGTTGGAAATTACCAAAAATTCCCGTACCGAAACCGAGAAGCATACCGGCCGAACCGAAAAACTTGGGATGATTCTTGGTTATTTTCCATATTTTCAAGTTCTCGGTTCTTTCGATTCTGGTTCCGGTTCAACCCGATTCAATACCATGGACACCATCAATACCTTGCACTTCTAAACTCCTTAAAGTTAACTTACTTTTTAAACAAAGTTAAAAATTTAAAACCATCATCATAAAGCTGATATGAACACTACATTACTTTGGTATTACACTTGAACAGAGATTAATGAAAACTTAGACAAGTAAATGATGATTAATGGAATATATAATACTAGCATGAAGCTTTAGATATTTTGTTCCTCACAATGAATAATGAATGATAAGATATTATTTCTAGATAGATTAATCTAAATAAATTAGATTACTACTTCACTTTAAAACTGTTGGATTATGAACAAATATAAATTATATATGTCCGAGAATTTATTCGAGCTTAAGGGGACGCGCACGTTAATATGTAGAACAACGTATTTAATATATTAATGTAATATATTAATTAGTGTTTAACAAACGATCATTAAAAGTTTAACAATAATTAAATATTAGTCGTTAAAAGTTAAAAGGGCTAATATGTAAAAAACTGAATAAAGAAAGGGTGCGGTTTGGCCCCTTATTTTCTTATGTCGGTCGAACACCTCCTCATGTGGAGGCGGGAGAGGTTTCTTGCATGCCAAGGAATATAGCCTATATAAAGAGATCTTGGGTCATTATTTATAAACACACTTTTGAGAATTAAAACCCTAATCTATCTTGTTTTTTCTCCTAGTTCGACCGAACCAAAACCCTTAGGGGTTTCGGTTTTCTTTTCTTCCTTGTTCGATCGTAGATTAAATCCACAAGGGTTTTTCGTTTGTTTGTGGTTCGACCCTCAAGAACTCGTCAAGGTATTGATTCTAGTTGATTGTCAAGAAGAAGGTGATCATTTGATTAAAACACTGCTAGTACTAGCATACACATTGTTTGCTAAGAATGTATTGTGTGTGAATACTTAGAGGGATTATCCTTTTGATCCTTGGTGGTTTCGCCTGGTGTTATACACACGCGTATTGGTATGTGCTTAATTACACATACCATTTTCCATTAAAAACGGACTTAAATGACTAAAAACGTACCAAAAATATATCGTATTTGTATGTTTTGCATTTGTATTGTGCAGGAAGCGGATATCACACAAAAGGACGAAAAACAAAGCCACAAACAACAAAACCAAGCACGGAATGGAAAAGACAAAGTCAAATCAAAGTCTAAAGTCAACCAAGTGAAGAAAATACAACTTAAGGGACTAAAATTGCCCAACCTCAAGTTGTATTACAAAAGTTAAAAAAGACAAGGGTCGAAATTGCAAACCGATCAAAGTTTGCAATGAGGTTATAAGAGACGAGGGGCCAAAGCTGCCAACCTACCCAAAATAACCATTTTCCCGCCCAACAAAACCCCAGGTACAACTAGGGATGTCGTCCCATACCTCTACCCTGCAAAACCACTCAACACCCTAGATAAATCATTTCAACCACTCCTCTATCAACCCCCCCCCCCTCGAGCTGTATAAAGTACCGATGTTGTCCAATTCCCCCGAGCTGTATAATTGCCATGTTGGCAATCCATCACCATTCCCAAGTAATTTCGATGGCTTAGATGACTCAAAAAGAAGCACAAAAAGATTGAATGGCTGAGATTACTTTTATCAAGTCCCTCACACAACAAAAACACCTAATGAAGCTCTCACAAAAGAAACACAAGCTGCAAGTCCAAGAGAAGAAGACTTCGGCTATAAATAGAGCCTTTTGTAAGCCTTTGAGGCAACTAGTTAGTTTTTAGAATATCTTAGCTTAATTTTCAATATAACTTACCTTATTTTAAAAGTCATTTACAGCTTTCACTTTCAGCTTTGTAACACTTTCAAGTTTTAATGCAAATTTGAGGTTTTAAGTCAATTTACAATTCCAAGTGTTAAGTTTCTTAATTGTGTTGTTTTGTGTTCAAAAAGCTCTCAATACAGCTTGTTTATAAGCTGCTTTAATTAAGTAAATTTAAAAAGTTAAGTAGTTAAGAGAAAATCACAAAAATCACTCTCAAATACACCACAACTTACTTTATGGATGATAAGCCAGTTCTGGATGGGCTTATGGACACTACTAGCTTGTTTTATGCAAGCTAGAGCTTGTAGATTCTTGGTTTAGCCCTGTTTTGAGCAAGGGTGTTGTAAGTCTCTCTTTTTCTTGTTTTTCTTATTTACTGTAGAACTGCTTATTAGTGCTTATTTGTTACTTATGTTTACTTATTTGTGCTTTATCAGAATGTTTAGTGCTTATCTTGCTTAGTTGTTAGTTTAAAAGTGATTTGTGCAACTTTCTGAGTTAATACTGGTAGTATGCTTAGTTAAAACTGTTAGATTGATTCAGCTTATTTAAGTGCTTATTCTTGATTAAAGTCTGCTTATAAGTGTTTTAATTTATTATTTGATAATCTGTTTTTAATCAGAATAAAAAGAAAAATGATTTTTGGAAATTTTAAGGGCTGTTTAGAACTAGCAGTACTAACTCCAAGTTAGTACTGCTGGTTCTTT
>BQNB010179454.1:0-12771 GCA_026074375.1 Tanacetum coccineum | reverse complement strand
AAAAACTCACCTTCTAACTTTTTCTTAAAAATAAGATATACCGCAAAAGATAAATCGTTAATCCAAAAAATACACCATCACGATGATATTTTTTTATCTTTCAGTAGACGGTCACTTCGATATATTTTTGACGAACTTTTTTTTCGAGTTTTGTTTTTAGTGCGGAATTTACGCCAAGAAAGTCACATGTGATTTGTTTTTTTAGAAATCACGTGTGATTTCACAAATCACATGCGATTTTTAAAATAACCAATTAACTCTGATTTTACTAATTACATGTGATTTTTAAGCGTAAATTTCAACACTTACAAAAAGAAAACGAAAAAGAAGTTTATCGAAAGTGTATAAAAGTACCTCTTTATAAAAACATGATCTAATTCTCGTCGTGATTGTATGATTTGTTTCGCATAACGATTCACGGTTTGTGGTATATTTAAATTTTTAATAGGAATGACTAAAGTGGTTTTATATTTGCTTGATGGAAAAATGAATGGTCATGATATGTTCATTGAATATTTGGAAAATTTGTGATATATGTTGAACTTTTCTCACTAGTAAGGTTGGGTGTAATGTTCACTTGAATTTCACCCCCACCTCGGCTTACACATCAAATGTTCAACAAATCACTTTACTTTCACTTTTCAGCCTTAATGATCACTACCTAAACACCAACTAAACTTATTTTTCTTAACAAATTTAATAAAATACTAAGCTTGAATTCATTAGAATTAGAAAAAAACATTACATCAATAATAAAAAACGTAACATATAAAAATAGCAATTTATTCTTCTTTACGAGAAAGGTGTTCCACCAAATCGGCACGAAGGTTTTGATGAGTTTCAGAGCATTTTATTTGTCTTATCACTTGTAACGTTTATTCGTGAGTTTGGAATAGGTTATCTTCATGATATCATTTCTTCGAGTAAAAGGCGGGAAATATTGCAATTTTTTTGTCTCTTCGAATCATATTAAGTAATATGATGCACGTGTACATCATATGTTTATTTTATCCAAAGACATAGGTCGTGCGAGATTTTTATTGTGGCCTATTTTTTCTTTAGCATACCGAATGCTCGTTCCACATTTTTCCTTGTCGCCTCTTGCGTTTGCTTGTACCCTATTCGCTTTGCGTCATTTGGATGTGAAATCGCCTTAACAAGTGTCGCCCATTCCGAATATATCCCGTTAACAAGAAAATATCCCCATTTGTAAGTTACGTCGTTAGTCATAAATGGAGCCTATTGTGCGATCCAATCTTTTGAGATCGTTGAATAGAGGAGATTAATGTATAATGTTGATGTTGTTGTTCGATCGAGCCACACCAAAGAAATCATGTCAAATCCATAAATCTTGTGATGCAACACATTCGCCTAAAATAAATAAGGTTCTACCATAAATCACATCTACAATTTGGCCACGGATATGCAGTTGGACCATTTAGCCACTCTCAAAACCGTAAAATGCGAAACGTATACACTTTACGTATCCGATAAAAATAAAATGAACAAAGTTAATAATTATCCTCAAAATAATTATATATCACTTGCTTGATGTAAACATTTAATTGTTTGATGCCCGATTACAATGAACGTTAATTTTTGGCATACGCGATTTAACCTAACGTTTACAATTTCAAGCAAACGCGTACAATATAAAAGGTACATTGTGGATTTTATGATGTCGTCAATGACTTGAAAACACAGGGTGTTATAGCTTGTATTCTGAAACTTTGATCTAAAAGAAACTAACAAGAAGAATCATTTACTCAAAAGGAAGAGATGGCTCCTATGGCTTCTTCAGACTCTGAGGTAAAAACTTGTTTAAAAAGCTGTTTGAAAAACTATGAAACTCTTAAGAAATAGTGTGATGAATTGCTTGTCAAGCTTAATGAATCTGAATTTAAAGCAGCTACTTATAAAAGAGGTTTAGCAACTCTAGAAAATCAAATTATCACATATAAAAAGAATGAAGTACTCAGTTTATAACTAACAGTATTAACTGAGTTAATACTGCCAGTACTAATCAGTTAGTACTGCTAATGTAAACTGAGTCCTGCTAGAGCATAGTTAGTACTGCCAGTTCTAACTTAATACTGCTGAAAGACGGAAGTTAATGCTGATTGTGAAGATTACATGGAAAGTTAATGTTGATTGAGAAGATTACATTTGAAGTTAATGCTGATTGAGAAGTTTATCTGCTGATTGTGAAGATTACATGGAAAGTTAATGCTGATTGAAGTCAATGTATGAAGATATTAATGCTGATTGGGAAACAAGATATGCTAAAGAAGGAAACGAGATCAACATTATTGATGGAGTGATGTTATGCTTTAAAGAGAAAATTTAGTTTCCTTAAACAGTTTCCTTGTAATTAATGTGTAATTAATTGTATTAATTATGTTTCCTTGTAAGTCTTATGATCTCTCTATATAAAGAGATCATAGACACATAGTTTTGGTATCGAGAAAAAGTGTGTGTAGAGATATAGCTTCAAGGTTGTAAACCCTAGTACTAGCCAGAGTACTCGTATTATTCATCATAATAATATTGAAGCTTTTTGGTTACATTTGTGTTCTTTCATATTCACTGTTTTATTCATAATTCTTCTAGGTATTAAAGAGTAGATTCCGCATACTCTTTAATATTCAACACAAAGTTTCTATCAGTGTTATTTTGGATTTATCCAAGGTAACATATTCTTTATACAAGCTAAAGAATCGATCAAGGATTGGGATCAACAAGTGGTATCAGAGCAGGTGTTCTGAAACTTTGATCTAGAAGAAACTATCAAGAAGAATCCTTTACTCACAAGGAAGAGATGGCTCCTATGGCTCTTTCAGACTCTGAGGTAACTACTTGTTCTAAATCATGTCTAAAAAACTATGAAACTCTTAAAAAGCAATATGATGATTTGAGAATAGAGCTAAACCAATCAGAGTTCAATTTAGCCAATTATAAAAGAGGTTTAGCTTCTGTGGAAGAACGACTAGTCTTCTACAAGAAAAATGAGGGTATGCTTTGTGATCAAATTGTTGTTCTTAAAAGAGATGCCTCATTTAATGAATCAGAAATTAATGCTCTTAAGATTCAGATAGAAAGACTTAAGAAAGAAAAAGAGAGCAATCAGTTTAAAATTGACAATTTTGAAAATGCTTCTAAGAGTTTGGATAAATTGATTGGAAGCCAAATATCTGATAACAATAGAAAAGGTGTGGGGTATAATGCAGTTGCACCTCCACCTACAGGCTTATTTGCACCCCCTACTATTGATTTGTCGAGCTCTGGTCTTGAGGAGTTTCAACAACCTGAGTTTGAAGGCTATGGATTAAGGGCCAATAAAAGTGTTTGTGAAAATTCTTCAAATGAGACTAAGAAAAATTCTGATGCTCCTTTGATTGAAGAATGGGTTTCTGATAATGAGGATGAAGTTGAGTCTCCTGTTGTGGTAGAAAAGAAAACTGTTGTTCCTACTATTCCTAAAGTTGATGTTGTTAGACCAAAACAACAAGAAAAACCAGTTAGGAAAACAGTTAGGTATGCTGAGATGTACAGATCAAAAGGTCCTAGGGGAAACCAAAGAAATTGGAATAATCTGAAGTCCCAACAACTAGGAAGTAACTTTGTAATGTATAACAAAGCATGCTATGTCTGTGGAAGTTTTGATCACCTCCAGTATACATGTAAACAAAAGAGACAGCTAAATGGGCAAAGGGAGGAAAAACCAGTGTGGAATAATGCAAGAAGGGTGAACCATCAAAATTCTCCAAGAATTACTCACCCCAATCCAAAAAGGCACATGGTTCCAAGAAAAATCTTAACTAGGTCTGGCCTAATTTCACTTAATACTGCCAGACAAAGTCATTTTAATGCTGTTAGTTATTGTTGCTCAAGACAAGTTAATACTGCTAGACCAAAGGCAGTGGTTAATGCTGTTAGGACGAATCGGGTTAATGCAGTTAAGGCCTCAGCATGTTGGGTTTGGAGACCTATCAAACCTAATAGTGCATCAATCACTTTGAAGAGATATAATTGAATAAGATATGACTATGTTGATGTAAAGATGGCAGATTCAGGTCTGTAATGGCTTGGGTTCCCAAGAAGGTCTGATTTTCTTATTTGTAGGGCAACCCAGAGATAGAATTAGAAGATTCAATGAGGTTAAATAGCCCTAAAGACAAAAAGGTAACAAGAGCAAAGAAATGACTTGTTAAAAAGCAGCTATGAAAGTGCAAGATTTCAACTTCTGATGATGAAAAGAGAGACAAGAGCAGAGTCTTGAAACAAGAAAATGGACCAGGTTCACGAACATACCAGAAGTGTTTAAGATACAACCCTCCTAGTAAAGATAAAGCTTTCTTATCAAAAACTTGAAATATTCAGGAAAGATGAACATCAAGTTTAGAGGAGGATAAGTTTAGGGGAGGATTATTGGGATCAAGAAGCCTTTAATGAAGAAACTTGATGATTAACAAGATGAATATCAAGTTTAAAGGAGGATTGTTGGGAATTAAAGTCTTCATACTTTGTACTGCCAAGCATAATTTAGTACTGCTCAAGATACATGGAAATATGCTAAGTGTTGGTAACTGCCAGTACTAATCAGTTAGTACTGCTAGAGTAAACTTAGTACTGCTAGAGCAAAGTTAGTACTGCCGGTACTAACTTAATACTGCTGAAGGACTTAAGACTGCTGGTGAAGACTGAAGAAAATATTCCAAGTAGTTAGTACTGCTAGCACAAAAGTTACTACTGCTAGTGTTAGTTACTTCTGTTAGAGTAATATTGATGCTGCTCAACCAAAGTTAATGCTGCTAGTGAATATTGTTAATGCTGATTGAAGTAATTATATGCTGATTAGAAGATTTCAACTGAAGTTAATGCTGATTGAAGAGATTATATGATGATTAGAAGATTTCAACTGAAGTTAATGTTGATTGAAGAGATTATATGCTGATTGAGAAGATTTATGAGAAAGTATTTAATACATTTGACTACATGTTTAGGAAAATATTAAATACTTAGTTATTGTATTCAATATGTTTGACTAAATACTTAGGAAAGTATTGTAAGCCCACTAGGACTCCTTGGTGTATAAAAGGAGGTCCTAGGGCATAGAGAAAAGATAGATCAATACACAATTCATTTACATAGACATCTCATTCTATATAGTTCATAGCTTCAAGGTTGTAAACCCTAGTACTACACAGAGTACTCGTATTATTGATCAAATAATATTGGAGCGTTTGGTTATATCTTTGTTTGTTCAAGATTACTGTTTTATTCATAATTCTTCTAGGTACTAAAGAGTAGATTCCGCATACTCTTTGGTATTCACAAAGTTTCAACTATAAGTTGTTTTGGATTTATCCAAAGTAACTTAAACCTTACAAGCTAAGGAATCGATCAAGAAAGGGGGTCAACAGACTACGATCATTTGCAACCCGATCACTTCCGGTAACGATTCTCAAATAAATCATGGGATAACTTCTCGGTTAAACGTAAAAATTACACATAACTTATGAAATCCAAATTACTAAACAGAAACGGCTAAAATGTCGGCCTGAAATTTACACGGTGTCACACTTTTCATGAGATGTTGGTGTTACATAATCATAGTTCTTTATTGGGCGACTTAATTAGGTAAGCTGGTGAGACCTTAAGCTCGAGGCATAGATAGGATGAAACATGCTTACTGATGCGGTCGTTGTAAACGCAACAGGTTTTACAACTCCCTAGGCAGAGTACCTAATCGTTGCAGTGTAGTATAGCAAGGACTCAGGGGTTGTTATCGTTCTCTAGGGGAATAGCGTCTGAAGGGTCGAACTAAACCTAACTAAAATCTAAGAGGTTGAGACCAGATTATTTTTGTATTTTTATGTTTTTATGAAAGCAGATAAAATTCAGGTTTTAAGTGGTGGGTTTTGGTTTTAAACTAATTAAACTAATATTAAATCTAAATTATGGTGGAAACTTATATGGTAAACGAACGTATTTACTTAATCATGCATTACTCCTTAGTTTGTTTCTCCTAATCATATTTCTTTGTCACACTTGTGATGATCTGTGTATATGTTTCCTAAGTCATGAACGAATTACACGAACCCGCCGTCTATGTAATATTCCGTTAAGGTAACACACAAGTAAGGTAGTATGAAGACTATTACAAGGCTCCTAAGAGTACATTACATGCATTAAGATATTAAAGGTGATCATCCATAGATGGGTAAGGTAGTATGAAGACTGCTACCGATAGAATCCTTTCTACACAATCGCGTTTCCTTAGACGTCTATGCTAATGTAATATTTTATAACTAGTTTTCTAGAGCCTAACGCGCACGTCTATCACAAGAAGCAATATTAAAATGATCTACAAACTAAGTTTCATGCAATCATAAGTAAATACTAATGGATCTAGCCTAGCATGTTAAAGAGAAGCAAGGAAAAAGAATCAATCAAACAACACATAGACATATTAAAAGATTAAAGGATAAATGACTTCACTTGGTTAAAACATGAGTAATAGGAGGTTACAAAGGGTTTTGAGAACCCTAAAAACGACCTAAAATCTTCTATTGTAACAATCCGCATTTTCAAGTCATTCTACGTCAATAAGCTCAAATTAATTTATATAAACTTTTACGTATTTACTTTTATTTATAGCCGTTAAGTTAAATCCTGTAAACTGAAAATCAACAATCAATGTAAACATGCATTTAACAAATAAAAGTTTACGTCAATATGTGTTATATGATTATTCCGAGGATAATTTTTAAGTTTTCATATTTTAATTTTGCGAGTTCTACGTAAAACGCTTACGTTTTGCATTATTGACTTTCGCGTGCATGCATGTTCGTACCATTTTATTCTTATATCATAAGGCCTTTTAGAAAAGGATAGATAAATTCAAATTAATACTTTTCCCTCTTTGTCCCCTCTCCTAACTGTCCCACGCTTGTTACTATACAAAAAAAAATGTCTAAAGTTTTTGAATGCATCATATAACACTACATTAATTTATTTTACCTATTTTTAACCACTTTATACCACCTCAATAATAATATCAAACACATAAATTTCCACTAATCACCACCCAAAACCAGCCCCTCATGCTCCTTCCTAACACCTCATCTTGTGTTTTCTATACCTATCATAAAACCTTTGGACAAAGCCCAAAACCACCAAGTCTTTACCATATTCAACCTTGAAACCTTCCCTCTCTTACACACCTCAAAACCCAATCTTTATTAATGCTGAAAGACCCTAAGGGACTGCTGGTGAAGATGAAGAAAATATCCATGTAGTTAAGTACAGATAGCACAAAAGTTTCATGTAGTGTTAGTTAATTTGTTAGAGTAATATTGATGCTGCTTCAACCACAAAGTTAATGACTGCTAGTGAAATAATTGTTAATGCTGATTGAAGTAATTATTGCTGATTAGAAGATTTCAACTAAAGTTAATGCTGATTGAAGTGATTATATGATGATTAGAAGATTTCAAATGAAGTTAATGTTGAGTGAAGAGATAATATGCTGATTGAGATGATTTTGAGTAAGTATTTAATTACATTTTGCTACATTGTTTAGGAAAATATTAAATACTTAGTTATTGTATTCAATATGTTTGACTAAATACTTAGGAAAGTATTGTAAGCCCACTAGGACTCCTTGGTGTATAAAAGGAGGTCCTAGGGCATAGAGAAAAGATAGATCAATACACAATTCATTTACATAGACATCTCATTCTATATTATAGTTCATAGCTTCTAGGTTGTAAACCCTAGTTACTACAAAGAAGTACTGTATTATTGATCAATTAATATTGGAGCGTTTGGTTATTATCTTTGTTTGTTAAAGATTACTGTTTTATTTCCTAATTTTCTAGGTCTAATAGAGTAGATCGCATACTATTTGGTATTCACCAAGTTTCAACTATAAGTTGTTTTGGAATTTATCCAAGTAACTTCTCAACTCTACAAGCTAGGAATACGATCAAGAAAGGGGGTCAACAGACTACGATCATTTGCAACCCGATCACTTTCGGTAACGATTCTCAAATAAATCATGGGATAACTTCCCGGTTAAACGTAAAAATTACACATAACTTATGAAATCCAAATTACTAAACCAAAACGGCTAAAATATCGGCCTGAAATTTACACGGTGTCACACTTTTCATGAGATGTTGGTGTTACATAATCATAGTTCTTTATTGGGCGACTTAATTAGGTAAGCTGGTGAGACCTTAAGCTCGAGGCATAGATAGGATGAAACATGCTTACTAATGCGGTCGTTGTAAACGCAACAGGTTTTACAACTCCCTAGGCAGAGTACCTAATCGTTGCAGTGTAGTATAGCAGGGACTCAGGGGTTGTTATCGTTCTCTAGGGGAATAGCGTCTGAAGGGTCGAACTAAACCTAACTAAAATCTAAGAGGTTGAGACCAGATTATTTTTGTATTTTTATGTTTTTATGAAAGTAAATAAAATTCAGGTTTTAAGAGGTGGGTTTTGGTTTTAAACTAATTAAACTAATATTAAATCTAACATATGGTAGAAACTTATATGGTAAACGAATGTATTTACTTAATTAATGCATTACTCCTTGTTTGTTTTTCTATATATTTCTTTTCACATTGTGGATGATTTTGTATATTGTTTCATAAGTCATGTAACGAATTACACAAAAAACCACCGTTATGTAATATTCGGTTAAGGTAACACACAAGTAAGGTAGTATGAAGACTATTACAAGGCCCCTAAGAGTACATTACATGCATTAAGATATTAAAGGTGATCATCCATAGATGGGTAAGGTAGTATGAAGACTGTTACCGATGGAATCCTTTCTACACAATCGCGTTTCCCTAGACGTCTATGCTAATGTAATATTTTATAACTAGTTTTCTAGAGCCTAACGCGCACATCCATCACAAGAAGCAATATTAAAAGGATCTACAAACTAAGTTTCATCCAATCATAAGTAAATACTCATAGATCTAGCCTAGCATGTTAAGGAGAAGCGAAGAAAAAGAATCAATCAAACAACACATAGACATATTGAAAGATTAAAGGATAAATGACTTCACTTGATTAAAACATGAGTAATAGGAGGTTACAAAGGGTTTTGAGAACCCTAAAAATGACCTAAAAGCTTCTATTGTAACAATCCGCATTTTCAAGTCATTCTATCAATAAGCTCAAATTAATTTATATAAAATTTTATGTATTTACTTTTATTTATAGTCGTTAAGTTAAATCACGTAAACTGAAAATCAACAATCAACGTAAACATGCATTTAACAAATAAAAGTTTACGTCAATATGTGTTATATGGTTATTCCGAGGATAATTTATAAGTTTTCATATTTTAATTTTGCGAGTTCTACGTAAAACGCTTACGTTTTGCTTTTATGAATTTTGCGTTCGCAGCATGTTGCTTTCAATTTTATTCTTAATCATATGGCATTTTAGAAAAGCGAAGATAAAGTAAAAAATTAATATGTACCTCTTTGTCCCCTCTCCTAACTGTCCCACGCTTGTTACCATACAAAAAAAATGTCTAAACTTTTTGAATGCATCATATAACACTACATTAATTTATTTTACCTATTTTTAACCACTTTATACCACCTTAATAATAATATCAAACACATAAATTTCCACTAATCACCACCCAAAACCAGCCCCTCATGCTCCTTCCTAACACCTCATCTTGTGTTTTCTATACCTATCATAAAACCTTTGGACAAAGCCCAAAACCACCAAGTCTTTACCATATTCAACCTTGAAACCTTCCCTCTCTTACACACCTCAAAACCCACGAATTTATGCAGCCAAGATAGTACTTTATGTCCCTTAAACCCTCCTTAATACAACTAAATTTGTTACTCCTAAACCAAACTAGACAAACTACTAGTTAACTTCATATTTTCCCTATAAATAGAACCCCATAGCACCTTCATTTCTCACACTAAAACACAAACTACTCACTCCCTTAATCTCTTAGCATTCAGAAGCAACAAGGAAGAAAAAAAACAAGGGTGTAAGGTTTTGGTTATTTAGCTATTTGGAAGCTTGGGTTTATATATATAATTAGGGTTTTCATAGTTGGTATTCAGGTCATATGTAACACCCCCAAAAATGTGTCGCATCGGAAATATGTCAGGGGGCGTTACTTCATAATACAATAGCACAAGATACAAGAGAACGACCTCTAAATGTGTCGTTTGTAAAACAATCTCGTTGATTTTCTGAAATCAAAATAATAGTTGTCCCATAATTGCATCACCATGAAAAACTTGAATGTAAAGACTCCAATGCACATCAAATAATCCAAGCATCTAATTCACCTGAGAAAAACATGCTTAAAAGTGTCAACATTAAAGTTGGTGAGTTCATAGAGTTTTGTAAGTATAAATGTAAATGTTGGAATCCAAAGATTTGTAAAGTATGTATGATTATTTCAATCCTTATAATAATCGCCAAAAAATGTAATAGTCAATGTAGAATCAAAAGAGTTTAGTGTTTATTGCTTCGCCGCAATATAATAAAAAGTGTTCAAAAATTAGTAATGTTCAATAAGTAGTATGGACAGTGAGATCGTTGATTTTCCAAATGTATGGGTCTACTATAACAAATACAGTACCACATAAATAATATCTACTGTTGCGCTAAGCTCATGACACCGAAGCTCGACATATATGTATGCAATTTAATGCACAAAAGGTGCCCGTGTAGATGTTCAAACCCGTAAACATCCAAATTGTTCCGACATGTATGCATTCGTTGTTTCAGTACTGTCGAAACTAGTGAGAGCTACTCACCCGAACAGGGATGTCAATCCCAAATAGATCTATTTATACACTCGCGCTTCCTTAACCGGTCCTCCGGTCAAGAATTTAACAGTTCATGATAATGGGCAATGGTGGGTTACGTTACTTAGGCAAACACGTAAACAGGAGATGATAACCGAAAACACTTGTGTCCAATAAAAATTAACTGTTGTATTCGTAAATAGCTTTTGTAACATTAAATCCATAAGTCGAAAAGAGTGTGATATAAATCAAGTAATGAGTTCGAAATGAGTATGTTAACAAGTTATTGAAAATGTATGCAATTGAGTATGTGTCAAGTATGAACCTAAGTTCTGAAATTCAACCATTGTAATTGATGTTTGTAATAAATTGCAGATGTATTTAAGTATGTAATCAAGTGTGTAGAATAATTGTAAAGATATTGTATAACGATATGTAAAACAAGTGTATTGTGCATGTTTTATCCCGAGATTTGTAAATGTAAATATACAACAAGTGAAAGAGGGGCTATAAAACTCTACATCCGTGTGAAGAACTATTGGCGAATTGTACACATTGAGTACAAGACGAAACGGGAACTGAAACGGCTCGACCAAGAAGTTGCGGTTTATCTTAACGGCTAAGACTCACTAGCCTTGGGTAATGCGTTTGGGTTTCCCGATGAATTGTTGTGTCAACGCGACACGTTGATAAAAGATTTAGATTTAACGTTGTGATGGTTTGGTGGTTGGTTAAATAAATAAATCTTAAGTAAACGTTAGGTGTGTATACAGTCGTATGTATTAATAATGAAAAAATACGGAGTATATAATTATACCGTGAATTATATAACAAGATTTACACAACCCAAAGAATTTAACTCGATCTGGTATATAATACGCGTTCATGTGTTACCTCTAAGGTGATAATTAAAATAAAAGGTGGGAATTATATAATAATTTATAAGTATTATATAAAGAAAGATGATAAAAAATAAAATGAAAACTAAATGATTGTCACATCGCCCGCGATATCCCCAACATGATTTAGTAGAACGTCTTCTTTATACAAAATAACGCACGTTCTAAAGTTGCGGGTTTAGGATAACTGAAATCTCATAAATTATAGCTTAAATTTGATTATTTAGGTCCTTCGCGATATAATTATTCTTAGGCATTATTCCGTCCCTATTTAAGGAAAATATGTTAACAGTATGATTTGTATAAGTTACTAAGTGTTATGAAAATCAAATAATTCGATTTATAAAAATCCTGTTCAATGACTGTTCGTTCATGTAACGTTTTCATATTAACAAAAGTAGTTAATTATTTTCTCTCCATTGAATCAATCCATGTTGCACCCAAACAACATCTTTTAGCAGTTATATTAAACATAAAAAACGGAAATAATAAATAAAAAACTTTATTTAACCAATTCCACAACTTTAGGTCCGGTTAATGTATATATTTTTATATATGGAAATATTTTAGTTGTATTCATCCATATATATAAACCAAACGCACCCCTGTGCGGTTTCAGTCGAACCAAACACGCCTTTGGTGTTTATCTCCTTAAACCAAACACACCCTTGTCGTGTTAAACAGCAACCCAAACACTCTTTCTGGATTTCTGCCAAACCAAACGCGCATCGTGGCTGTCACGACCCAACCAAACGCACCCCTTGCTATCCAAATAGTCCATACGGCTGTTAAACCACAACCCAACGCCCCTTGTGGGCTGTCACAAACCAAACACACCCTAACCGGTGCCAAACCCACAAACAAACACCCCCTTGGCTGTTTCGTAGCCAATCCAAACGCCCCTTATGCTTTTCAATCACCACCAAACCAACGTACCCTTATCTATGATCCTAGCAAACCAAACCCAACACACCCTATGTGGGTGACAGAAGAACCAACGCGCCTATGGTGCTAATCTCACACCGAACGCACCCCTGCTGGTGCATATATCAAACCGA